>JAQQZT010000004.1:6016440-6026723 GCA_030068275.1 Clarias platycephalus | reverse complement strand
ATCTCCATCAACTGCAAGATGCTATCCTATCAATATGGGCCAACATTTCTAAAGAATGCTTTCAGCACCTTGTTGATCAATGCCACGTAGATTAATTAAATAATCGCCCTCAATTCTGAAGGCGAAAGGTGGTCAAACACCGTATTAGTATGGTGTTCCTAATAATCACCTAACATTTAGGTGAGTGTATACTGAGAAGTATATCAAAAATATAAAGCATTTTAAACTATATAAAACTAAACTATAAAATGAAGTCAGTTCATGACCTGAATGCACTGAATGACCAGGTTATCACATCTGTGTAGTTTTCCTTCCCTGACGCCACGACCATATTTTAGGACTCTGATTGTAAAAGAGTGGTTCTGGGAGAATGAGGAATCATTTGCACACATAAACTGGCCACCACATTGTATGCTGTAATCAAACAAAAATGTGACTGAATGAAATCTTAGAGTATGCAAATACATCATATTAAGATTTTAACTTCATCATTACATTATAATGATGGACACTAGACTATAAAACACACTGATGCCAATTCTGCAATAACAACCACTCTACACATACACACACAAATGTGCAAATAAAGTGATAAACAGCCCGAGGCGTCGTGGCGGACCACAGACAGCACCTGGGTACTTCTCTGATCTGCCAGGGCTGATAAAGCAAATTACGCTGCACATAAATAAATACATCAGACTCAAGCAGCATGGCAAACCTTTAAGACGTGGGGAAAAAAACTGAGCCAAACACATTAACTATGTAAAGGACAAACCTGTACAAAGGAAAACCATGAAATATTATTACTGTATGGTTTTATAAGACGATCTATTGCACTGTTGAGTCTTTGAACTCAGCGTTAGTGATGATCGGGCCATTTTGGGGAGTTCTCCGACAGCATTCAAGGAACAATTTCATAAGGATGATGAAGTTGATAAAGGAACTCTTACTCTTGAGAGAGCTCACTCAGTCACTCATCTGTACCACTTTATCCAGTATACAGGGTCAGGGGGGGCAATCCGTTGCAGGGCACACACACTCATTCACACACAATGGGCAATTTGGGAATACTAATGAACCTACTCTGCATGTCTTTGGACTGTGAGAGGAAAATGGTGTACACAGAGGAAACTCTTCAAGCACAGGGAGAACATGCAAACTCCATGCACACAGACCCCAAAGTGGGAATCAAACCCAGATACTGGAGATGCAAGGGGACAGTGCTAACAAGTAAGCCAGAGATATGATGGGTAAAATGATGATCAGAGAGAGAGAGATGAAATACATGAACAATGCAAAAAAAAAAGTCAGCACATGAAAAAATGCATTAATTTTCCTCCTGAAATAACCATGATCATGCATATTGACCATCATGGCAATGTTGATATTTGTAGACTGTATCAGATTAATAAAATTATATAAGGAAGGGGGCGTGTCTTTTCACTGGCTGCCAAAAAAAAGTTTGCAAAAACAAAAAGTTGCCCCAAAACTGAAAAAGTGCGAATGAGTCTAGAAAACTAATTTCCTCGAATGCCCCAGGTGAAAAGCCGACATCCTGTAGAAATGCCCCGTCAATGCAGATGTGCAAAGCTGAGTACACATCTGCCCGGCAAGTTGCGCGTACTACAGAGCGCGAGCGCGGGACTCACTTGAAGGTGAGCACGCAGAGCGGACGGTACGACTTGTGGCTCGTGTTGTCGTCCATCCTTTTGCCCCAGAAGTCGTCGGTGAAGATGCTGAGGAGGCTGGAGCCGGGCCGCACGTCCGGGTTGTTCACGATGGCCCAGACGTCGTCGTGCACGAACTCCCCCCATAGCGCGTTGGAGTAGCAGAGCGCGCACGCGGCGAGCAGAGCAGTGTGCGCGAGCAGCGCGGACGGACAGAGCGGCCGCTCCTCCTGGGCTCGCGCGCCGCGGCTCCTCCCGGTCCCGGTGCTGCACGCGGTCATGTCGCTCCTCTCCGCACACCGCGCGCGCAGCCCTCACACCGGAAACATGCAGCTGCTGCCATGGCTGTTCCGGGGCTCGCAGACACTCAACGCGCTCGGGATGCGTAAAAACACTGAGGCGCGCGGAGCTGTGCATAGAGAGAGAGAGAGAGAGAGAGAGAGAGAGACGGAGCCAGGAATCCGCCTCTCTGCGCATGCGCACTTGGGAACACGTTTCGAACTGATTCGATTCTTTTGAACGATTCATTGTGTTGATTCACTGGTTCACATTGACACGATAGGGACAAAAGTGCTGTATTTGGCCAAAGCTGTTAATTATTGAATTCAGGTGTTTCAATCAATCAGGCCTCTTCTCCCCAGTGAAGGCCAGGCCTAATGCTTCAGAATATCAAGACATCTTGGGCATTGCTTTACTTCCAACTTTGTGGAAAGGCCCTTTTCTATTCCGACATGACTTTACCCCCGTGAACAAAGCAAGGACTATAGAGACATGGTTTGATGAATACGGCGTTTAAGAACTTGCCTGGCCATAACACAAAGCCCTGACCTCAACCCCATCGAGCACCTTTGGGATGAACTGGAACAGGGATTGTGAGCCAGACCTTCTCGTCCAACATCAGTCTCTGAATGCATAAATGCTCTACAAAATGAATGGACACGAATTTATAAACACTCCAAAATCTTGTGGACAGCCTTTATAGAAGAGTGGAAGCTATTATAGCTGCAAAAGGGGGACCAACACCATATTGAAGTGTATGTATTTGAATACAATGTTGATTTTCGCCACGGGTCTGTGTGCATGGAGTTTGCATGTTTTTCCCGTGCTTGGTGGGTTTCCTCTGGTTTCCTCTCACTGTCCAAAGACATGCAGTTTAGGTTATTCGCCATTGCCAAATTACCCATTGTGTGTGTGTGTGCGCGCGCCCTGCGATGGATTGGCACTCTGTCCAGGGTGTACTTTGCATTGTGCCAAACGTCTCCTAGGATATGCTCCCAGGCCTCAACAGATAATATAACGAATATATAGACAATATAGTGATATATGATAATGTATGCGATAAATTAATGGACTTCCGAAGGTTTCTCAAATGCATACTTAGTCTGTAACTTCATTATAATCACAGATATCTTTCATAGAGTACATTGGTCATACTGGCTGCCCTTGAGGTCGAAACCGATCTTTGTTCGTCTTTTTTTCTTCTTCTTTATTTTAATAAATCGTATTAAAGTGTTTTCAAGTACAACTGACAGCTGTGGACTCATTCTAACATTAATATACAGTATGATGTAAAAACATTATTTTTCTCATGGTCCTGTGTTCTGATTATCTTTTCCAGCTGCCTAACACACAGTATGACTGCAGATCAATCCCTGCTATTACCGGTATCACCCAAATGAGGATGGGTTCCCTGTTGAGTCTGGTTCCTCTCAAGGTTTCTTCTTATTGCCATCTCAGGGAGTCTTTCCTCACCCTCGGCTTGCTCATCAGGGACAATCTAATCAGTTTGTTACATACACATTTCAGAAATACTTCTGGTGTCGTGCAGTGCCACAAGTCATGCACTGTCCTAAAACACATTTTACATGTACTGTATTATTTCATGTATACATGACCATCTTAGAGGGTCAGTAAGGTAACTCGAATACATCTTTAAAGATGCATTAGTTCAGAGAAGTATATATATATTTTTTGTCCAAGATTTGATATTTGAATGAATCCCTCCCAGGATCACAAAGCTCTGCCCCAAGACACTTAAACAGCCTGTACAGTGTCTATCAAATGTCTGACAGGAGGCATTGTCCAGACCCAAGATTAGTTTTCCAAAATAGCATTTTTTTTTTAAGCAACTTTTGCTAAGGTCAGAGTTTAACCCATTATTTTTATGTCCATCAGTCCATTTTCTATTCCACATAACCTGTGTAGGTCATAGGGGACAAGAGCCTATCCCAGGGAACGTGGTGCAGGGAACATTGCACAAGCCTCAATCATATACTACAGGAAAATTTTGTACTATCATGCAACCTTTTTTTATTATGTTCCACTCATAATTAACAAAAAAAACACTATTGCACCTTGAACACAATCTTAACCATAAAAAGTTACATAAAAATGACACATCATTGCTGTCGAATTCTCATTTGTGTTTCAGCATGACTGAATGCACGACTCTGACTCTCCAGAAGTTGTGCATAATTTTCAGAAAGGTGTGTGAGAGAGAGAGGTTATATTAATGAGCTTGTTTTAATATGCTCTTTTCACAACTCGTACACAGGGACTCGTACTGCAGTTTAATCTGCATCTCCTCCTGATAAGTAAATAATCCTAATGAACAGATTTAAGAGTGTAGCTCTGGCTGCACAGGTTTGGCAAGTCACAGGTTTATATCATATGAACAAGCACAATTAAAGTCCTTGATGTTTTTTGTTATTTATTTATTTTATTTTGTATTGTTGTCACAAAGGGCGGCACAATAACTTAACCGCTAGCACTGTCGTCTCGCACCTCCAGAGTCATTGTTCGAGTCGCACCTCGGGTCTGTGTCCAAAGACATGCATGTTAGGCTAATTGGCATTCCCAAATTGCCTGTAGTGTGTAAATGAGTGTATAAGTGTGTGTATGCCCATATACACACCCCATCCAGGGTGTACCCTGCCTCGTGACAAAATTCTCCTTTGATAGGGTCCAGGCCCCTGTGACCCTGAATACAGGATAAATGGTATGGACGATGAATTAAGGAATGAATGTCAGAAAGACGTATTAATTATTTATATAATCATACAACGTGAGTGTTCCGGGGCTTCATCTGAATCAGGATTTACATTCAACTGTTTCACTTGTAAGGTTTTCCATTATAATTATCCTTTCTGTATTACCAAGTGTACATACTGTAGGAATATGATGTTCAATGGTGGTGAAGTTTTCTGTAATTATATTAAATGTATTGAGCATACATACAGTATAAACCTATAACTTTTGGAAAGTATTATAAGCTGTGCAATCTCGTAAACGAGAGAGGGGGGAAAAAGCGAAGGAGTGATTGTTTATACCCGTTATAAAGTAGGTGACAGCACAAGTACGAGGTGTTGTTCATTTATAAATTAAATGTGCAATCTTTGGCAAGTTGCTGTGGTGTGAAAGGAGGAAAAAAATAACACTTGTTAGTGAACGTAAATGCAGATTGCATTGCATTGAACGTAAAATAACTGATTGTATAAAATCCCCGGTTTGAGTGCGTCATGATTAGCAAAAAAACATCTGCCTTCCCGCCCCCTGTGGTCAAACCTGTGACTCAGACGCACTACTGCCATTCTATTAGCGAACACTTGTCTTGGCTTCATATAAACCGATCCTACAATTCATCATTATAATTTAATATCAGACACAGTGAAGCAATTCATCACTAAATGTGTTGGTATTTTAAGCAATACACTGACTTAAAACCAGATTTTCTTTTCATTTTTTTTCTTTCAGCATGGGCTAATGGGAAAACTGCAGGAACTTATCAACCAGTGGTGAAGTTTACACAGTTTAAAGTTAATACAAAAGCACACAGCGAGCCTCAAACTCAATGTTCTTCTTCCTGCAAGCTCATTTCAGCGAGGAGGCAACTTCCAATTATAAAACAAAAAAAAAAGGAACACGTTTTCCCCAGGAAGGCACATCACAATCTTGGGCGATATTAAAAAACAGCGGCTGTGTATCGTCAGGATGACAGATGTGATAATAACAGATGACAAAATAAACTTTGCACAGAGAGCTTTCTGTTGCTAGGCAACCTGGATCATGGTGTGCTTTTTTTTTTTCCCCCCCTTTCTCTTTTCCAAACAAGATGTGTTCGAGTCAAACCGGGACTTCTGGTTACCCTTCTTTCTCTATATATAATCCCCTGCTACACTAATGCACTTATCCCAGTGTTTCACTAGTGCTTGGACACCATCAAGGTAGAAAGTTTTCTCAGGAGCCTTCATCACGTCGGAAACACTGGCCTCTCGGGAACTCCTTTACATGTGTAAATGCGTAGGTACGGGTCATGTGTAATGTGTGAAATAGTGTCTGTGAATGATTGACAGGTCCCACAGACAGATGCGTCTCTTCTACAACTTGGTTACATGTTATCTGTCAATTTCCACAGGAACAGTGGGATCCGAGCCACCCCGACCCGAGATCTGTCATTCATGAGACAGAAAGTCCAGGTTTGACTTGTGGAAACCTTTTGTGGGAAAGGAACATTGTGGGATCCAGAATGACGACACCGAGGCGATATTAGTGTCAGACTTGATTTTATGACTTAAGTTAATCTTCAAAATGTACTAATACAAAACCAAAAACAACAAAGTAGGACATACAAATATAAAGCAGAGTCTTCCCAGTATGTATATCACAAGCTATAGCACGAACATACCTTCAAAACAGTGACAGGACGCACTACCTGCATAAGTGTGTGTGTGTGTGTTTCTCTGCCGTCATATAGCAAATCACCTCGCGAAACACTCTCGCGGTAGACGCTCAGTGTGTCCAGCAAATAATACAGATAAAGTTTAGTTGCTCATAGACATGATTGTCAGTCATACTTCCTGCTCTCTCTCTCTCTCTCTCTCTTTTGCACACAGCCACCCACACACACACACATACTTACACACTCACTCACTCAGACACACAGTACTAGTGAATCAGGCTGTGGTATCACAAGGCCTCTTATCTCTTATCCAAGTGCCTCAGTGTTCCTGCTGGGGTTCGGGATCTGTAGAGCCGTTTTTATTATCCCCGGCTGAAGTGACTCTCCGCTCGAAGGTGTAGCGCTGACCGTGTCCATGTAAAGTCAGGACGCAAACTATTGCAGATCCAAAACCCACAATCGTGCCTTCGTCCGAGCGCTCTCGTTCCTCCCACACAGAACAGATCTCTGTAAGAGAGAGTGGAGGAGAAAAGGAAAAAGTGTGATCTTAAATAATATCCACCAGGAACACTTATATAATTGGGTCATGTGGCTACTGGAGCTGTGTATAACTCAATATGAATTTTCAATCAGATTCAACAGCATTAATGTCTGATTATTGTCCGATTTGTCTCAAGCAGCTGTTTCTTACAAATTATCAAGTATTAAAATCTACTAAATGTATGTAATAAACACTCAAATGCTGTGTAACTTGTACTGCTGATTGTTTAAAGGTTACGTGCCGAACAAAGGATTAATTTCTTCTCTGCTTAATCATCTGTTCCACACTCGTCCAGTAGGTGGCGGTACTGCACCAACCACACATAAATCTCGAAAGAAGAAGCAATAAGTATTTTGTAAAAGATGCAATCAGCTATGTTTCCTGCAAAGGCCGTTCTATATCAGTCAGAAATCTGGCAATTTTATAGCATTTAACAATTGAAAACTCACCCAACAATTCAATTAACTGACTCGACAGACAAAAGATCAATTCCAATCCATACCCGATTAAATTATTCATGAAAGAGCCTTCGTACAGAGAGACTTACTGCTTTTCATAAAACCGTAGGTCTAAAAGATTGATCCTACGTCCAAGCCACAGAGCTTAACTTCCCTGTTTTCATACACTGTGCATTCAGACAGTCATTTCTTCTTAATTTGTCCGCACATTAACCACAATGTCAGTAATCCCATGCTGACGTCCGTTTTCATTATCACCCTGCTTAACAGCTACGTGCTAATTAGCTCAGTCAGCCAGTTTCTGCTTGGCGTTTATATTTCCCCGTTACCTAGCAACAGTATTTCAGCCGTTGTGGGAAAAAAACAAACAAACAAACAAAAAAAACACAAGTTCAAGTATATTGTCCATACTTCCAGGTTGCCTAGCAACAATGTTCTCGCAACCTCTTGGACAGCAGTGATTATTGCGTCTTCCTTCTGCACATTGTACTAACTAACATCACTTAAAAAAGAATAATAAAATGAAATTATGCACATTTTGATTTCACTTGAAATTTTCCCGTTTTTAACTTTTACAAGGGGTGTTCAAGTCAAACCGGGATTTGGGATGAAATTTCCCCTGAATGAAGGCGTAAAAACCCGATACGTTGCACAATGTGCAGTGACTCTACATTAGCCGCAGTAAAACATTTCAACGATGCAAACGTTTTGAATGATGATCCTAGCTCAGGTGGCTCAGAACCACATCACCCATACAGTCCTGACCTCGATCCAGTGGCATTTCCACAGGGTCCCGGCATTAAAGGTGTTAAACGTAAAGCAGGCAGTCTGGATCAAGGCCCCGGGGTACGGAGAAGATTTTCTACCTTGATGGAATTCAAGGACAAGAGAAACGCTGAGATAAGTGTATTAGTGTAGCAGGAGATTATATAGGGATGTTTTACTCTCACAACTGTATTCTGTGCAATCAAAAGTTTGACTTGAACGCCTCTGGTATATGAGCTTTTCAAATGGAATGGCTACTATGTCATTAAATCTAAACTGTACCTAATGTTTGCGAAACATAAAAATAAAACAGAAAAGCGATCAGCAACAGGATGAGAAGATGTCAGGCGGAATTCCTGGTACCAACCAAAGTTGGTTGTTTCCCCCAATGTCAGCATGTCCTCAAGTGTGTCGCTGCTTTTATACCAAATCAACTTGGCCATTAACCATTTAGTTACATTTATTGAACTGAAAAATATGTACATTTACTGCTTCAAACTTAAAAATTCCTGTTTAAACATAGGGAAAAAATCCAGATTTACAATTTTTTTAGCAATTTTTGTCAACGTGTTTGCCGTGTTGTTGTAGCGACACCGTTTTAGAGACAGTAGTTCCTCACCACAGGCTTTTTCCTGCTGCACTCCTCCTCTGCTGGGCCAGACTGTAGATCTCCTGCAACTGTTTCTTCTGTTCATCACTCAGAGCCTGAGTTAGCATCTGATACCAGCCTGCGTCCGAGCTCTGCACACCTGCAGCGCAATGCAGTTACAATATAGTTAGTAAGCATTAAAAAAAAAAAAAAAAATAAGTAAAAGATTATACATTGTATGAGGTGCGTTCAAGTCAAACCGGGACTTTTGACTGCGTAGAATAACAGAACACACATTATGAGAATCCCTTTATTTCTCTACATAATCCCCTGTTACACTAATGCACTTATCCCAGTGTTTCACTAGTGTTTGGATACCATCAGGGTAGAAAGTTCTCAATACGTCAGAACCATTCTGAAACGCTGGCCTCCCAGGAACTCCTTTAATGGCCCAAACATGTGGAAATGGCTTGGAGCGAGATCAGGATTGTACGGAGGTGACTCAAGATCGTCATTCACTGATGTTACGGCCTTTTGAAAAATGTTTGCACCAAACAAATGCGTCTAAGAGTCTCATCACCGTACTGTGCTTAATGCTTAAATGTCAGTCAGTTTTTACACCTTCATTCACCAGAAAATTCATCATACGTCCCAGTTTGACTTGAACGAATTTAAATTTTTAGAAAAGAAAATTTATTCAAGTAGAAATAACCCCAGGTGATATAAGTTACTGATCATCTCAATAAATGTGTGTAAGGATCTGTTCGGTACAATATGTACATCTTGCATTCGGTAAATGAATCTCATGTAACTTTAGCGTTTAAAGGGAATTGAATAATGTACAGCTACGTACGAAGCAACGAGGCTGAAAAGAACTGATACTCGTCTTCTCCGTTGTCGTAATCCAGCGGCGTGCTGTACTCCTCCAGCGCCGTGCCCTCCAGACCGTCGTCATCCCAGTAATCTTCATCGTCGTCGTCATCCTCGTCCTCGTCGCCATTGCCACTGGGGCCGCCGGATGGCTGCATGCAGGAGCTTTTCTCTCCTGCTTCGTCCTCATCGCTGGGAATCTCCTCTGGAAAAGAATGAGAATCCTGGCTGAAGCCGTACACAAGGAAATGTAAAATGTTTTTGCTTTTTCAAATGAATAAGAAATTAAAGGTTACGATCTATAGTAGTAGTAATAGTATAACCAGCGATGGTTAGCACTTTCAAAACGTCATGAAACCGATGTCCAGACACTCATGGGTGCCTACAGACGTTTTAGAAGTAACTCTGAAGGTTGGAATCTGATTATCCTTCTGCTCTTACTTCAGTCTCTACTTGGGAATCTCAAACTGAGGGCCGTGACATTTAGAGCATACTGTAATTTACAACATTAAATCGTTTTTTTTTAAGCAGTGGAAACATGAAAATTTAAAAAGAACAAGTAAAAATTCTTGGTGTTTCGTGACTAAAACGGCCAGTCTGATCTGTTCTGTTGATTCAGAACCATTCAGGCAAAACTTCAACAGTGCCAACCTCAAACGCGCAGCGCCGAACTTTTATCAGCACATCACCTGCCCCACCAGGGGTGAAAGGACAC
>JAQQZT010000004.1:5991312-6016340 GCA_030068275.1 Clarias platycephalus | reverse complement strand
TCGTACTAAGCATTTCACTGCATTTCGTACTGTGTATGACTGTGTATGTGACAAATAAAATTTGAATTTGAATTTGAGATGAAAAAGAGATGCTTATTTAAACAGAATTATATTTGACTCGACAACTTAAAGTAGAATAATTTAAATTAGATTCTGCTTTTTATTTAAATAAACCCTAGAAACATGATGATATGAATAACATTCCAATTCCAAACCTGCTTCTGACCGAGCTTACGCACATCAGCCATCAAGAACCAAATTTAAAGGGCATCTATTATGCAAAATAATGTAAAAAAGGAATGTAAACAAAAAACAAGACAAACACACATTCCCTGCTGTTCTATTTCCATATTTGTTCTGAACAAGACAATTATTTTCCTCCCTTAATGTGACCTCATATAAGAAGAGTGCAAATCATGTGACTGACCTCATCAGCTTTAATTCACTGCACGGACAGAAGGGGAGTTGCAGGAGCAGAGGTTATTATTCACACATGAACAATGCCTTCAAGGTAAAGTGCAGCCTCGTATTAAAGACTAAAGATAGAAAGCCTGGATTAGATACCACTCCTACGTGAGACTCTTACCGTTCTCGTCCTCCTCGGTGCCCTGTGTTCTGGAGAACTGCTCGGGTTTGTTGAGCACTCGCGAGGCGTAGATGTGCTTAAGGCCCAGGAACAGGAGAAGGATAGAGGGGATGATCTGACTGGCCACGCCTTCTAAAACCGCCAGCCGGCTGGACAAACCCATCAGCAGACTCAGGCCGATGATGCACATCTTACGGTCGTGCAGCCTGGACAGAACATGACATCATTACATATACAGTGGAAACTCTACTTGGACTGACATGACGTGAATCAGCTTTTGATTACGGAGCAATCAGCCAGACATGACGAGCGTACCCTAGGAAGAACTCTGTGTCGTTCATCCACTGGTTGATGAACTGCGCGGTGATCGGCTCGGCGCTGTGGGCGAAGCGCATGTTCTCTAACGTGTGCACCAGCAGTGAGGGATTGTAGTACAGAGCAGCGATGGCCACCTGCAGGCACATGGTGCGCAGCTCTGTGGACTTCACACCGCGCGTCAGACGCTCCAACACCGCTTCCACAAACAGCGGGATACACTGGTAATCAAGGAGAAACAGTGGGTGAAGAATAATTCGTATAGTTGGATGGATTTCCACTGTAAAGGATATTACTTAGTTATAATCCTAAAGTACAAGCAATCCCCTGCAACACTAATGCATTTATCCCAGATTACTTAGCCGGCGTCATGTCTGAAACGCTGGCCTCCCAGGAATGATCTAAACAGGACTGTACTGGAGATATGGGAATAGGGTTAAGGGCCTTGCTCAAGGGCCCAACAGCGGCTGAGCTGGGGGTCAAACCGCCGACCTTCCAATCAGTAACTCAGAGCCTTAACACACTGAGCCCCCACGGCCCCTTATGACTATTTAGCTATCGATTTTCCACTCTGTGAATGTTCTTATGTAAATTGTTTTTATGCCTTCTTTCAAGAGAAAGCTCACATTTGACTTGAATGTGCCTCATATATACTCAAACATTTACACTGGCTTACAAAATGATCTATAACAGGATAGTAATAGTTAGTAGTAGTAATTACAGGTAGTCCTCTACCTACGAACAAGTTCCGTTCCGGGAGCATGTTCGTAAGTCCGATTTGTTTTTAAGTCCGACAAAGTGCATCTTATACGCCTTTGACATAAATATACAACGCAAAGCATACGAATCCACTTGAAGAAATGAATCTCAATGTGAAATGTAACAGTGTTGTGTCTGCGCAATTTTTATCTCAGAGCTGTTTTCCACTGTATTGGACTGCGAACTCTGTTTGGTTGAGGTTTTTCCAAAATTAGGATTATTCACCATCAGGATAGATTTACAGGACAGACATTTTCTATCATCGTGCTTCCGGACTGATTCATTGAAACTGGTGCGGCTGACTCATTTCTGGACTTTAGACATTTTTCTGGTTTACAGTTTTACACACTGAAAACATTGTATATAATTGTAAATATCGGTATCTGGTGCACTGTAGTGTCTATTTTTTGTACAATTCACGTGAGCTACGTCTGTGACTGAACTAGAAGTAGAACCGTAGTCTGTTCATATCCACGGAAATTCGTAAGTCGGGGACTACCTGCATACATCCATCGTGATCTGACACACTATGCTGCTGACCTGGTCAATGCCCCGACCTCGGCACTGTAAGATGATGACCTCCAGCAACTTAGCAGCATGGCACTCTGCATCCTCCCCCGCATCGCTCGTCAGGACCTGATCAGAAACACATTCATGCCGACACACTGAATGAATCTTAACGGCTTAAATGAGCAGTTTGTTGTAGTATCTGTCCAAGATGTAAACGGGAATAAAAGAGTCCCAATCAAACCCTCCATCTCTGAGCCAAAGCTTTCCTTACAAAAAGTAAAAAAAATAAAATAAAATTGCAGAGCTACTCAGCCATGTACTGGAAAGGAGGCAGCACTTATTTTAACTTCAAAAGAATGTTAAACCTGAAGAATCCATTCATGTGCATTGTAATATTATGTAAAAAAATATGTAATCTTTTATTAATAATAATAATAATAATAATAGTATTTGAATTATGTAGTTACTGTAGATGGTCAGCTCACCTTTTTGCACATGGTGTAAATGACCTCCATGTGTTTGGGATTGGAGAGAAGTGTGTCTGTGTCTATAGTTACATAATTGTGTAGGAGAGGCATCATATCTGCAGGGAGACAACAAATTAAACCTTCATCATCATCAGCTGCATCATTTTCGTTATTGCCTCTCTTGAACAGTTAACACGATTAAACCGTACACTGATTTAAAACAGTGAGACCATCAGTTCCACGATCTTGATCAAGACAGACCTGTGAAGTAGTCGAAGCAGTCGTGCTGGAAGACGTCGTAAAGCACGCCGAGCAGCTGCCACATCTGAGGCGAGATGGTCTGGCAGGTGAGACCGAACGCCAGGGACAGAATCTCCTCGTAGAACTCTGCGTGAGACACACACACACACACTCGTTGCAGTAATATATTGCATACAAGTAGCATGTAAGACTTCATATCCAATCGTATATTTTGTAGTGAATAATGTTTAACTATTATTATTATTATTATTATGAATACACATTCTATCCATCTCTCTACTAGACATACACTAACCTTATCGTCAAACTGCACCATCATGTGGCCAAACATGTTAGAAATTTACAACGAAAGGGACTCCACACACACACCTGCCATACCTATGATGGGCTTCTGGAGCACGAGGCCGATGACCTGCAGGCAGATGCCCTCCAGCTGCTGAGTGATCTGTGGAGGAAAACACACACAAACTCATATCATATCATATCATATCTCATCATATATCATATCATATGCATAGTGCTGATATTTCCACGTGTTGGATCAGTGTTAACGTGAGGACGTGTCCGCACCTCTTTGTGGTCCTCCATGACGGTCAGGATGGTGTCTATGGTGCTGAGGATGCCCAGCGCCATCACCGTCTTGTCTTCACTCTCTTCATACTCCTCACTCTGCAGAACCTTACTGAAGATCTCCGCCTGCACAGAGTGTATGACAGTAATATACAGTAAAAAAAATTAAATATATTGCGCTGAGCTAAAAACTGTGTATAAATATATATACACACACACATTAGGATACATTAAATCATTAATTTAACATCATCATCTTTTACTGACTGTATGTGAGACGAACAGGAATAAATAATAACAATACCAGGTTCTGGGTCATGTCCACTGCGATCACGGCCACTTCCTGATTGTATTCGCAGATCATCTTCTGGATGACGCTCGTCAGGTCGTCGTTCTCCGTCTCTTTGATGACGTGCAGCAGCTCCTGCATCACAGCCCTGATGAAGGGCTTTATGTAGATCTTAGCTACACACACACACACACAACAATTTTATAGTTAGTTCGTAAGTAGCTATTTAGTTAGTTGTCTGTCAGCCTCTCATGGCAGAAAACATGACAGCCTGAACTGGAGCTGACACTGGAGACTCCGTCCAAAAATGATAAATAAATGTGTCTTTACAAAATAATATACATCAATGATTAAAGGTTTCTAATACTTGTATTATAAGCTTTTAATTATGCAGAGAGTCTAGCATATGAGTCGTTCCTATGGCAACGACAGGATTTTAGAATGAACGAGTGCATTATTAGGAATGAACATAAATTTGCACAGATTCACCAAGTACATGCCTTATCTACCTCTTTCTATGTGTGTGTGTGTGTGTGGATGCGTGAGAGAAACTGACCGTGCTCCTGGTTGCTGACCAGAGTCTGCAGAGCGATGGCCGCCTCTACTTTAACAGGCATCTCCTGGTCATCGATGAGATCCTGTTTGACGAGTTCCACTGCGTTCCTCAGGATCAGCTCGTTGTGGAACTTCAGCGGGCTGAAGCAGTGCAGAACCCAACAGGACTGCAGCCGGGGTCAAAAGCAAAACCAGAACCACACCAGATTACCTCACATCCATATGCATATGACTCTCCATACATCTATACTAACATCCATCTCGTTAACCATCCATTCATACTTCAATTTTAATTGTCCATTCATCCATCAAATTATCCCCCATTCATTGATCTATCTGTTTAAACCAACTATCCATCCATCCAATCAATTATCAAGGTATGTTTTCATCCTTTCATTCATCCATCCATCCGATGAGGCATCTATACTTTTAATCCAATTATCCATTTAAAACATCCCCCCACTCATTCCTCCATCTGATCAATACAGTTATCAATTCATCCATCCAATCACCCATCCCGAAATCTATCTAACCCTTTAATCCAATATTTGTTTAACCAACTATTGATCAATTTCCAATTTCCCTGTTCACTTGTCCATTAATTAACTTATCCATCCACCATTTGTGTATTTATTAATTCTATTTTACATCCAACTATCAATCCATCCTTCCAGACACCTGATTTTCCATCAATCCAATTGTCCATCCATCCATAACGTAATTCATGAAATCATTCATTTTCCTATCTATTGATTATCCATCTATGTGTATTTATCTTTTACACATTAATGCTGTGTAATGAATTAATGAATTTATTAATTTGATATTGAAATTATCCCTCCCTCCATCCATTAATCCAATTCATTGAATCATCCATCCAATAAATTCATTCATCAATCCACCCATTCACATATTCTTTCAAATAATTATCCAATTTATTTGTCCATCCATTTATCTGTTCAATAATCCACCCATCCATCCATCCATCCACCCATCCATCCATCCATCCATCCACCCATCCATCTCAGGCATGTTGCCCCTCACCCTGGCACGCAGGTAACCCAGGTTGGAGTTGAGTAGAGGAAACACATAGTTCTGTAACACGAGCTCCATCTGATCTCTGTAGATTTGCTTCTACAAAACAAAGAAGAAAAAAGGGAAAAAACAATGTCACACAATGTTAAAGGGAAAATTGGATTCATCAGCCTCTCTCCAACTGTTACGGACCTTTAACAACGGATCTGCTAGAGCACCGATGACGTGCAGCGCTCCGTCAGTCCTGCGGGGGTCAGCGCTGGGGTTCATCAATATCTGATGGCAGAACTCCATCATCTTAGGAAGGACCTGATTTAGCGTAGAGACAGCGTGAAGATAACATTAACACAATAATATTCTGATACAAACTAGCATATAAAGGAATCTGAAGCCCAACGTCACCTCTTTTCTCTTTCTGGACGCTTTGCATAGCAGAGTCTGGGCCGCGGTGGCGGGAAACACGTGGTCATCGTACATGTCTATAGCAGCAAAGCAGCAGCAAGTCACATACACGGATATAATCCAACACATCAGGCTGATCAGATTATTGTTAAAAAAAATGGGGAACAGGTAAACTTGACACCATGGCTGGTGATAAATAAGAATGTTGGGAAGAGAGCAAAGACAGATAGAAATAAGACAATTAAAGAAAGACTGATGGTAAAAACCAAAGGACTAACTGAATTTCATGCGGATGTACTCGTATGGATCTTCCTGCCACAGCTTCTCATCTTCATCCTTATAACACATCAGAGGAAACACCACCTCCTGAGTTATAGTCTGAAAAAAAGAAAAAAAAAAATGCCACAAACATCTCAAACTACAAGGTTTATTTAAAACATCATGCAGAATTTAATATACAAGATATTTAGGATCTAAAACATAAAAACCTTCCCCTCTACTTATGATAACTACTTAGGATTGTGTATTCTGTACATTTGGATCGTTGTTAAACGAGCTGGCTAAAGTGTGAACAACATTAGGATTGTTCTGGTATATTTTGGCAAACTAATACTACTACTGTTAAATACTACTGCTAGGATGCGATGTGATGTACAGTAATTAAGCAATATCACACAAGAGGGAGCGCTGTTGTGCTGAATATCAGTACCGCTGTGATTCGGCCATGAGGTACTGAAGATTTCACAGCCGTGCTGATATTCAGCACAACAGCACTCCCTCTTTGTGTGATATTGCTTTTATACAACAGCGAAAACATATCCTTCCGCAACTAGCGGAACTAACCACCCGCGCTATTGGCAGAGGGTTGAAAGGGGTTTTCAATTCTAACTTACTAATATGATGTAGCCAAAAGGTGAGGAGAACAGACCATGGAGGCGGTGGATAGTCATGAGAAATTTAAAAGATTTGCTTTATATTTTCACTTATGCCACTTTAGAATAATATCAGCTAACATCTGTGGTTCCCGAATAGTGTTAAATGGACAGCTAGTGCGTGTGTAGGGTGAATAAACAGAGTGATGCATATAGTTAAACGTCCCAGTGCTGTTATGCTCTACATCACCACTTGTGGAATGCCTCTCGTCCAATCAGATTACTCGGTCTATATCTAATGAGATGTAAATCTCATTAAAGCGTACCTAGGAATACTGTGACAGAGTTGCTGTTACAACCTCGGAGTTTCCAATAACAGACGATCCTGGTGTCTTTTATTTCCTTCACATAAAAGCACACGGCAGCTTTTCATTTATTAAAGAGCAGCACACATTATACTTCAAGTACTTGCTGTCCCTGATTCTGACCTGCATGTGAGGCTTTATCTGCTTCCATGTGATGGAGTGAGAGATGCCCCGTGTCAGGTAGTTCAGGGCTTGCTGTAACACACGTGGACTCACAAACTGCTTCTGTCTGTGCTGGTCAATCACCTTCAACAAGACCTGGCACAACGACACACAAACATGAACATAGCATGAAGCAAAAGAGCAGGGGTGTGTTAAAGAAAATAGCGTCCAGTAAGAAACTAAAGGGAGATAGGAAGAAAAAATATTAATTATTAAAGGTCATGGACAGAACAAACATATATGTACTTAACATTTGAAGTTATTTTTAGATACGACTCTTGTTAAGGATGTTAAGTTACTTTGCTAGTGTAACTGAGGTTAGGTTTCTTATGTACTTCTATTTCCAACAAATCCCGCCTTCTGTGTTCTGATTGAGTGTAAGAATTCGGCCTCATCTACGATTGGTTAGATCCTTAATTCATGTAAAATGCGAGCCTCATTGCATAATGAATACGGATAGTCCCCAACTTACGAACGAATTCCGCGCTGGGAGCATGTTTGTAAGTCCAATTCGTTCTTAAGTCCGACAAAGTGGGTCTTGTACGCCTCAGACACGAATATACAACGTAAAACATACCAATCTTGACATGACTAATCTGTCCTCTTTCCCCACACTGCTTCATGTGGCCAAAAACGCTCATTGTGCCTAAGGAAATTAATCTCACAGTGAATCGTAACAGTGTTGTCTCTGCACCTTTAAATGATGAAGGGAATCCCGGACACTTACTAGAGCTGTTTTCCACTGTATAGGACTGTGAAATTACGATTATTGACAATCAGAACAGCTTTACAGAACAGACATCTTCTATCATCGTGCTTCCGGACTGATTCATTGAAACCGGTGAGGCTGACTAATTTCTCCCGCACCACCACACACACACGTACATACGTACAATATACCAAACTTCAGACATTTTACATATTCACTTACACACTGAAAATATTGTATATAATTGTAAATATTGGTATCTGGTGCACTGCAGTGTCTATTTTTTGTAAAATTTGGACACGTGAGTGACTTCCCTGATTGATCCGGAAGTAGAACCGCGGTCTGTTCATATGTGACGAAACTCAAATGTCCGTAAGACGGGGACTACCTGTATTTATTAATTATTATTATGTCTCAGTGCAGGTATCAAACACGTTTATCTATCATTTTCAATTCATTTTAAATCAGATTGTTGTAAATGTTAATGATAAGGATTATTTTGTGACTGTAACTTCATTAGTTTGGCAATTGAAGAATGACCTGGAAGTATAGGAGTAACTCTGGTTTTTGTGGGATCTCGCAATAAAAAGACTGTTTACATACATTGGTACACGTTTTTTCTTTCGTGTTCCTTAGAGGCTCTGTACTACATGTCTACAAACATAGAATAACACAAAGGGCATATAATATAATATATTATATAATATATAATATAATTAATTACAAGATCAATATCGCTGTACATTTTCATCTGTAACGTACACACACTTGGCTACTGATAGATTTTTGAAATGCTAACTGATCACTATTTTTTCCCTCCATATTTCTGAACTCTGATTAAACAGCCTAAAGCCACGCCCCTTTCTTTTATTGGCCATTCTGTCAAAACAATCATCTGTTTAAAAACACAATGGAGTACTGTCATGTCATGTCTTTGGGATGGAGTGAAGAGTGTTAGTGTTACGTGTGTGTATTCATTATTAAATACACATTTACCTGTTGAATCCCAACCGCGTATGTCTTTAGGAAAAACTCTGCAAACTCGTAGTACTCCTTGGTCACGTTGCCCGGGCTGCCGTACCTAAGCATGAAAAGAGGACGAAAATACGAACCTGGAGACGGGATCGGAGAGACTTTTGAAATAAAACAAAAATGGTGTGTTTAAGCTGTCAAACCTCTCGAACATCCTGGTGATAATATGCAGAGCCCACTTCTTACACTTCCACCACACTAACTCGGGCCGGTCGTCTTCGTCCACCTCCAGAGTCTCCTAAAAACCAGAGGCAGGAGTGAGATGTGGATGCAGACCTCACCTCATTGTCATGGATGAATCCTTTTATCTTGTAATACACACACGAAACTTACAGGAGGGACGTCCCGATCCACGACCGCTCGCAGGATCTCCATCCACTGGGTCATGACTGTGTTACTGAGCAGCTGGAGAGGCAAGGAATACTACACACACACACACACACACACACATACACTGAGTACTACAGCAGGGACACCACTTTAAACAGAGACAATGCAAAGCAACTCTGCTCGGCTTTTATAGCTCACTACTTAATTCTCTTTGCACATGTTAAGATTTCATTCAGTCACCTTAAGCTTTGATTACAGAACACAATGTGGTGGCCAGTTCATGTGTGAAAATGATTCTTCATGCTCCACTTTAACACTTTAAGGTCGTGCCATCAGGGTAGAAAAACTCCATAGATGTGATCACCTGATCATTCAGTACATTCAGGTCGTCAGCTGACTTTATCTTACTGCCACACAATGAGGCCGAGTCTAGACCTGACCAACTGAAGCAACCCGAGATTATAACACTGTCTCCAGAGGCTTGTATGATACATGATGGGCGCATCGCTTCATGCGCTTCCCTTCATTACCCTGACACACCCATCGCTCTGGACTCATCAGACCACATGACCTTTTGCGGCAAAGTCTAATCTTTATGCTCCCTAGCAAACTGAAGCTTTTTTTTCTGATGAGTCTCGCTAACACGTGGTTTTCTTATGGAGACACAGTTTATGGACAAACAAAGACACCAATTCTGTGCGTTCTCATCACACTGTGTGTGTGTGTGTGTGTGCGTGTATGGAAATGCTCTGACTTTCACTATTAAACATTTCAGATCTCCTTAGTTGTTTTCTTTGCTTGATGCAGGCTAATAATTTGACCTTTCGGAAATGGTGTCTTTTATTTTGGACAGGCAGTGTATTATTAACTGTATAAGTATTTAAGAATGAATGGAATATCAACACATATTGAAAAATAAATGTATAACATAAGGTTTAAAACACTTTTGCTCTTATAGGAAAAGAATCAGTGACAATAAGAGAAGCTGCCGTTATCACTATAACATTGTTCATTACACTATATGAGGAATATAATGACTGTTATAATAAACTAATCAACACCTTCTGACCAATCAGATTTGACCCATGCTGTTGTATAGTGTCAGGACAACGTGTTGCATGCTAACCTGCACGAGAGCATGGAATATCTTGAGGATCTGTTTCTGGATGAGGACAGAGAAGACGGTGGCGTCGGGCAGCAGCTGAGTGACGAGTTCCTGGATCCGGGGCAGGAAGAGCTGCATAGCAGCCAGCAGGGGCACCCTCTCATCGGCCTTCCTGAACTCGTAGCTTTTGACGAGCTGGTAGAGGGCGAGCAGACTCCCGTACCAGCTCCCACTGTTCTGTGACTGCAGGTACACGTTGATCTTATCCACGATGCCAGTCCAGCGGCCGGGGAAATCGTGCTTTATTATGGCACGCAAGCAGACTGTAAGCTGGGCCCTGTCCATCAGAAGAATAAAAATAAACAAATAAATAAAAAGAAATATCGTGACTCAAGCTGATTTGTCAGCGCTGTTGAGCTAAAGGACACGCTTGAGGTTGTGTATCTGACCGAATGGACTCCGGACACCGGATGATGGCCTCCACCATGTTCTCTCGGATCTGGCCGCGGTCATTCTCGTGGATGTTGAAGGGGAAGACGACCTCGCCCAGAGACGGCTCACGGTCCTGCCAGTACTGACTCACCATGTTCTTCAGGTATATGGCGGCTGTGATGCAAAAAAAAGATCATAATTCATCCTTTTAATCATAAAAATAAAAAATAAGAAGACAGTACAAACTCTCCTATGGATTGTTTCATTTTATTTTTTTACTTTATTATTGAGACAGTACAAAAACATTTCTGCTTTTGAAACATCAGTATTTCACCACAAAATTAAAAGATACAGAAAAGTACTTCTATGCCAAAAAAGAAATCAGCTTTATATAACATTATATAAATTATAATGAATAATATATGTAATATTTATATTTAACAAAGTCCTCAGAAGAACCGTGCAGTAGGTTCTCTAGTACGCTTAGTAAAACTTAGCAGCTAATTTCTAAACCCAAATCTGCACAAATTGTACCTAAGACTTAAAGATCCTCAAAGTATCATCTCAACAAATACTGACCTTGTTTAATTAATGACTATTTACTGGGCTTTATAGGGAATTGTTTCTTATTTTCAGCATTTGTACGTGCTTTGTAAGACTTTTGTGCCGTACTGTGTGTATATTATGTTGAATCGGTTCCCCCTTTTGCCAAAAAAACATTAATGCGTTATGTATTCTGACACTTTTCTATCAGAACCAGCATTAACCCTTCACTTGATTTGATCTACAGTAGCGCTTCTATTGGATCGGACTACACGGGCCAGCCTTCACTCCAGATGTGAACCAGTGAGCCTCGGCCACCCACGACCCTGTCATCAGTTCACCGGTTTTCCTTCCTTGGATCACGTTTGGTACGTCGTGACCACTGCAGACTGGAAACATCCCACAAGAGCTGAAGTTTTAGAGTTGCTCTGACCCATCACATCACCCTGTACAGTTTGAGTCTTCTCACAAGAGCTATAGTTACAATATCCTGTTACAATGGTGCCTGGAAATGGGTGGGATATATTAGGCAGCAAGTGAACGTTTTGTCCCTGAAGTTGATGTGTTGGAAGCTATAGATGTGTGTGTGTGTGTGTGTGTGTGTGTGTGTGTGTGTGTGTGTGTGTGTGTGTGTGTGTGTGTGTGTACTAACCTGCCTGCCGTACAGGAAACTCCACCTGCTCCGATACAATGATCTGAAGCAGAGTCGGGGCAAAGTTGATGATCTTGTACGACTGCAAAGAAAAATAACACAAAGATGTACAATTTCAGAAAAGCTCCTCCACATCAATAACGTGTCATTAAAAAAAAAATGCATACACACCACTGTGTTTTTTTTTTTCTCAATATGTTCCACATTGGCCAAAGAAGGACTGTACTTGTGCACAAAGCACAATCTTTATGTCATCAATCATAATAATTATAGTTGCTCTCAAAATCACATTAAATCTCCACAAGCATTCATAAACACCACCACTGCACAGTGGCCCATCCTTTCAGACGTGATCTAAAATATATTTAGTCGATGGTCTCAAGCACCTCGTGCATATAAACTAAACCACTCCGAATAGGACGTAGTGAGCATTCTGTCACCACACTCAGTACTGTGTAGTGTAAAGATTAAAATGAACACTATCCTGTATGACTCAGGAAAGAACAGGTTCCCTTTTGAGTCTAGTTCCTCTCAGGGTTTCATCATTGCTTCTTCTTTTTCTTTGTCTTCTTCTTTCTTGTCCAACAGCGATTGTAAGACATTAGGCTGAATTTCCGCCAACTGTAGGTCTCATTCTCCCTCATCTTCCCGGCCTCTTAAAGCCGATTTTTCCAGTAAAGCCTTCCTTAACATCTAATGCCTTCTTCTCTGATATTCTATACAAAGTTCCCTCTTAGTTCCACTCTAAGCCTTTGCTTGGACTCCTGTAAGTTGCATCACCGCCACCTATAGATCTCATTCTTCTTCTAACATTTATCCTGTACAGGGGCGTGAAGGCCTGCAGCCTATCCCAGGAGGCGTGGTGGGGTACAGGGTGCCAATCCATTACACACTTATTCACACACCACCGGCAATTTGGGAACGCCAATCACCCTAATTTGCATGTCTATGGAGTATGGGAGGAAACAGGAGTACCCGGAGGAAACCCACCAAGCATGGGGAGAACATGCAACTCCATGCAAACTCAATAAAACCTGGATCCTTGAGGTGCAAGGCGACAGTGCTAACCACAAAGCCACTCTGCCACCTGCTATACACTATATAGACAAAAGTATTTGGCCAAAGCTGTTGATTACTGAATGTCAGGTGTTTCGATTAATCAGGCCCCCCTTATCCCCAATCTTAACGCTTCAGCATATCAAGACATCTTGGACAACGCTGCGCTTCCGACTTTGTGGCAACAGTTTGGGGTAGGCCCTTTTTTATTTCAACATGACTGTGCCCAAGTGCACAAAGCAAGGATTATAAAGACATGGATTGATGAGTTCGGTGTGGAAGAACTTGACTGGCCCTAACACAGAGCCCTGACCTCAATCTCATCGAGCACCTTTGGAATGAACTGGACCGGAGATTGTAAGCCAGACCTTCTCATCCAACATCAGTGTCTGACCTCATAAATGCTCTACAGAATGAATGGACACGAATTCCCACAGAAACGCTCCAAAATCTTGTGGACAGCCTTCCAAAAAAAAGTGGAAGTTGTTATAGCTGCAAAAGGGGAACCGACTCCATATTGAAGTGTGTGTATTTGGACAATGCACGATGTCATTGCATGTTTGGCCAAATACTTTCGTCCGGATCTCATTCTCCCTTAACTTCCCTGACTTTCCAGTCCAGTCTTCCACAAAATTACAATTAAATGCTTCCTTCGCTGGTCAGTGAATCTCCATTCTAGCAGACTTTTAATCCTGCCTTCTCTCTTCATCTCATCTCATCAACTTCATCACTTCTTCTAAATCAAGCTGCTTTGCAATAATGTAACTATTGTTATTTAATTACAAGTAAACTGTAACTGAACTCAAGGCCTTAATCTAAACAAATCAGTGCAGGGGGGGAAAAAATCTCCTGGCTTTCTAACACACACACACACACACACACACTAACATTTAAGATGTCATCAGAAATCTCACATCTTTCTCAATTCTAGGACAGTTATGTTCTAATGTTATAGCCTGCTAGATTTTTCTGATATAAAACATTATGACTAGCAGTACAGTCATACAGCACTGATGCAGAATAAAACATAAGACTTGTATTATAATGAGTATCTCATTGTTCTGAGCTCCAGGTCAATAATCAGGCATCTCTGTTTACATCATGACTTAGAGACCAAGGCCACTCGGTGTAAGTGGCCCAAATGAAAAGTTATTGATAAAGCACACACACCTGATTGAGCTCATTTTCAGCTGCTAGTCTCAGGTTCGGGTCTATAGTCCCCTTTAATGCCTGTATAATCCGATTGGGATCCATCGAGACCGGAAATGCACAATAACCGCAACTTTTTTTTAAGCTAGTTTAGCTAGCTTGCTAGCTGTGTTAGTCTTAACTCGAAAAAATCTTTCCTGTTACACTCAAACGTACACTACATAGGGTGTAAAAGGTATTATTTTAATACGCTATGTAGTGCACAAATATAGTGAATAACACGCCATTTGGCATCCAGGCCTAGCTTCAGCGTCAGTCCTGCCGCCAAGCGCTGAGCCGTTGTCGTAAAACAGCGTGAACCCGCGGACCGGTTTCCGGCTGGTAGTAGCTACTATGGAAACATGGATGAGACTATATACCTGCATGAGTGGCAACTTGATGTAATGTTTAATCTGAAAGGAGAGATAATGGTCGGTGGAGGTATTATTGCTCTCGCTGTGTTGGAGGGAGATGCTGCTTGGAGAAAAGTATGCACTGGGGATTAATAACTTCGTGAATTAAGCATAAATTTTGTTTTGTTTGTCTGCCTGAAATATGTTTGTTTCAAGAAACTGTCAATACCACGTGCATGTATTAGGATTTTAGGATAAGATATGAAAGTATATAGGGGGGAAAAACAGCATTTTCAGGCAAATATTAAGGTTTAAAGGGCAAAAAACAATCACAAATTGCATAATAATGTTTGTAGGACCATCTATCTAAGTTAATTTATTATTATTATTATTGTTATTAGTCATAGTAGTAGTAGTTGTTGTAATTTTTCTTCATCTCTTGCACATCTACAGACATGCAAGAAATAAATAGACAATAGTTTATGTTTTATGTATATACCAAACTTGTTGGCATTATTACATTTTATTTATTTCTTCTTTTTCAGCTTTGTAAGCAGGTCTAATAGTGACCATGCCAAAGAAATACAGATTGTCAAACAGTAGCTAAAAATCTTGAAATACCCCTTTTCTAGCCTTAACAAAAATGTAATTTAATTTAAAGAAAAGCGTAAAAAAAAAAAACATAAAGGGAGTGCATCTGATCGACCTGGGCTTTCTGAAAGGCATTTTTGTGCTCTTTAAGGATTTATTTGTGGGCTTCCTCTGTGTACTCCGTTTTCCTCCCACAGTCCAAAGACATAGATTAAGCTAATTGGCAATTGCCCATAGTGTGTAAATGTTGTCCGGAGGTCCTACCACGGTCGTAAAATGGGAATAAATACAATGGTAATTACCACTGGGCTCCACTGTGCCTATGTGGATGGATGGAAAGATTTATTCCCAGCAAAACTATCATACTGTGCCTGTTTTTATTTTTTGTTATAGTTGTATTCAAAATTTTGTAAAAATAAATCAAGTCTTGCAATTAATAGTTTTACATTCTTTAAAGAAAATGAGTTATTCATAATTATCAGTTGTTGAATGCTTGTATCTAATTAGTAACGTACAGTAAGGGGGAGTTGAGGTGCGCATGCGCGTTCTTGTTTCAGTACTGAACGTGTCCGTTCTGACTTGCCGTAGTGTTGTTACTGAAAACTGTCATGGCGTCGTTTTAGTGTCTTTTCGCATATTTATACTGAATGTATATATTAAAATGATTGTTTTAACAAAAAACAGCGAGCATATGTTTACAGTTTTATTCGCTGTTATGATTAATGCGTGTTCCACTTGACGTGTATTTACTGTAGACACTCCGTCAAGGTTAGCTGTTAGCTAAAGCAGCTCCAGTAACGTCTGTTTAAACCGAAGTGTCGCGGCTCTGTGAAATTCACGTTGCAGTTTCATCCTGAATCTCCCTCCGTCATGGGCGAGTGTTTGCGTGAGGACGAGTTGCGGCCGGTGCCGAGAGAGAGAGCGGTTCTGGAGAGCTTCTTCACGCAGCTCGGGATGTTCTGGTTCGACCGAGCTAAAGACTACGTGGAGAAGGAGAAGGAGCAGAGCAGCAGGAGCGCCGCGGCCATCTGGAGCTCTCTGCTCGCCGCTCTGGCGCACCTGGCGGCCGCGGAGAAGGCCTACCACAGCATGAGCTTCCTCGGGCAAAAACTCGGTAACAACCCGGGCTGGGAGGGATGGGGTCCTGGGCATGGGGTCCTCACTGGTGGTTCACTCTCATGCGGCTCTTGTTTAGGTTTATTCTTGTGCTGCATTACATCATAGGATCCTCACCCTGGTCCACACACACACACACACACACACTTCAAGTAATCAGCATCTTTACAGCAGTTTCTAGCCTGCTTAAAATATTTACAATAGTGGGTTCTCCAGGGTTAGTGTTCAGACCCTTAGATTTATCTCGCATCTCCAGGGTCGAGGGTTCGATTCCTACATAAGGTCTGTGTCATTTTGCACTATTCTGTCACTGAATATTATATTGCACATATTTATCTTTCATTTAGGTATATTTATATACATTTTATGTTCTGTTTTTCTCCTCACAATTGACAATTTGCAGTTGTAGCTACATGCCTATTGTGTTACTATCCTCGCCACGGAATGTTTGAAAATTCCTTCTGGATCAATAAAGTATCTATCCATCTATATCTTATCCTGTTATAGTCATAGGTATAGAACATAGTAGTGTTCTGGAAACATTGAGCTTCGCCATGTTATTTAGTCTTCCATTATAGTGGTCGTGATGGCGTTTTTTCATCAGAGAACCCTGTAATCAGAGGACTGATGATCACCGGAACAGCATATTGATTCCCCTTCCTGTATGACTCCCTGCCGAGTTGTACAAACTCCATCCCACCTCGTTCAATACAATCATCCAGGGAAGTGCTTAAAGTTCTCTGTTTTGTCCAGCAAGTGGTGCCATAGTGCCACAACACAGATCTGGTCTCCTATCAAGTGAATGGAATGGAATGGAAACAAGCATAGTGTCCTACAGTTAACTGTTGTGTTTGTGATTTATTTATTTTTTGTCCTTGTTAAAGGAGGTCAGTCCTTCTTCAGCAGGAAGGACTCCATCCGTACCATTTACACGTCGCTGCAGAACGAGCTGAAGAAAGTGGTCTCCATGGGACGCCCGGCCCCGAGCGGCTCCACGCCGTACCTGGAGGAGCTGCTGTCGCATTTATCCGAGCAGCTCTGCCACTTCACGCAGGCCAGGATGGAGCTCGCTGACCTCTACGAGAAGATGCACTGCCTCGGCAGCCAGAAAACCGTGAACTCCGAGGAGCTGGTGAGCACGCTGGAGAGTATCCTGAACAAATACAGCTCAAGGTGAGAAAAAGGGGCAGTCACAAAGTGATACAAAACCCATCCGTATCTGTGGGTTCTCTTCTGATTGTCCCAATGGAGATTCAGTTTCTATTTCCACATATTTGTTATGCTGATGAAATGTCGTTGGATTAATCACTCGCTTGGGTTTTGATACTTTAGCTAATTTGACCTCTAATCTGCACAGTTTCAAGATCCTATCATAATTCAATTTGATCTTGCTGAAGACATCCAAAATATGGATTTTTTTTTTTTTTTGAGGCTGGTAATAAACAACTTTAAAAAAACTCTAAATAAACAACTTTTCTGCAGCAGAGGTAGGTCTGCGAAGCTCTTCATGAGAGCCAGTTTCATCATGGTACTTGGTGATCTAAACAGTGTTTCACTGAGATGTTCTTCAGAGATCGATTAGTATCGATTGAACATTGTGGTGATCTCGTACACTGCCTGGCCAAAGAAAAGAAAAGGGAAAAAAAGTGTCACCATTTCAGTGTCAAATTATTTGGCCGCATCGAGTAAAGAAAACGACTAAGGAGATTTGAAATTACTGGAAGTGTGTTAGGAATCCTTCAACATGTTATCAAATCCTGGAAGGATAGTGCTGAACTGTCAACTTTGTGTAAGACATGTGGTTGGAAAAATAAAAATCATGAATGGAGATCACTTAAACAGTTGGTGCCCAAAAAATATCAACAGCTATGTTTCATAGTGAAAGTAAGGGCATTTCCATACACACACAATGTGATTGAGAACTCCATAAGGACTAACAGCTGTGTGTCCATAAGAAAACCATTTGTTAGTAAGACTCATCAAAAAAAAGACTTCAGTTTGGTAGAGCACATAAATGATTGGACTTGTAATAGAAAAAGGTTATGTGGTCTGATCATGACCAATTTGTTCATGAGTTCAGACTGACCCTATTCCACGATTGGTGAATCAGGGTAAGAAAGGAAGCGCCTTTTTAATATCTAATTAATTACAAAACAAAAACTAAGGCTAAAAATGCACAAATGTCCCATTAGCCTAACAGGATTATTCATGAAGAAACAGTGTAACAGTGCAGCTGTGTGTGACTGATGACGGCGAGATCTCTGCTCAAGGTGAACTCTGCTCTCTGTTAAAGAGATGCAGCGATGGAGGGAGAGAGAGAGAGGGAGAGATTGATGGAGAGCAACAATGCCAGATTGTGAGTAATCATGGGGGGGGGGTTGATGTGACTGTGTGTGTGTGGCGGGGGGGTATGTGACTGGATCTCTACACTGTTATCTGATCAATTAATCAGACAGAGAGTGCTCCCTGACAGGCCCTGTGCTTGACATCCGTCTAGTCCAGAATGAGATTAAAGCCTGCTTACATGACCATGACCTTGAAGGATGGAGCGAGTGGACCATCTTAATGAACTCCAAACAGGAAAGAAAGAAACGTTCCAGTGTCGTATAGGGAGTCTGCGTTGAAACGGAGCATACCAATTCTTCATAGGCATTAATATTAACAACAAACACTTCAGGGTCAAGACCCTGCTGAAAAATAAATAAATAAATAAATAATAATAAATAGATGAATAAATGCTTGAGCACATTTTCTAACTCCGTGGACGTTCCTGATTTGTATTTCTTTCTACACTGTAAAACAATGCTGAAGGTGTTTATCTAAAATACACAATAATCTCCATGGAACGGTTGATATTGAGACGTATCTGCTACTCATGATCAGCATCTCCATAACGGCTCTAATCTGAGGTGCTGTTTGTTAACTGGTGATTTCTGAGGTAACTGGTGACTCTAAATGAACTTCTCGTCTGAAGCCGAGGTAAGTCTTTGTCTTGCTTTCCTGGGAAGGTCTTCATGAGAGACAGTTTCATCGTGGTGCTTGATGGATTTTGGAAATGCACTTGACGCAATACTGTTCTTGCAAGAACTGTTCCAGAACAGCCGACCACCGTGTCTTAAAATAACAGCGGACCGTGGTTGTGACTTAATTACCTAATTCATATGTTATAGTTTTGAAATTTCCGATATTGTTCTTGAAAGTAGAAAATAAATCACTAAACAAAAAACATTGAATTAAAAGGTGTGTTCAGACTGCAGTTGTACTTGTAAACATATAACCTTGTACAAGCTTCTGAACAGTCGTAAAACTGGCCTGAACATATAAGAAATGCATAAAAAAAATCACCTGCCTTTTTTCCTTAAAAAAAATTAACAAACAAAAAACATCCCTACATCTAGGTATGTCCACTACTACTGAAAAGTTTGAGATCACTTTAAAATTTCTTTTTGTTTTGTGATTTATTTTCTACATTCTACAATAATACTGGGGATTCAAAACTATGAAATAATAATACACATTGAATTAGGTAATTATGTAACAACAACAGTTATTTTAAGACATGAAGGTCAGCTGTTTTGGAATAGTTCTTGCAAGAACAGTATCTTCAAGTGCATTTGCAAAACCCATCAAGCACCATGATGAAACTAGCTGTCATGAAGACCTTCCCAGGAAAACGATACCAAAACTTACCTCAGCTGCAGAGGTGAAGTTCATTTACCAGTTACCTCAGAAATCACCTGTGTCATTAGAGAGATTTCTTGTTTATTTTTCCGATAAAACAGTGTTTCTGTTGTGTGTGTGTGTGTGTGTGTGAAAAGAGTGGAGGAAGGGTAACTGTGTAAGACGAGAAGGGGAGGAGCTCCTTACTTTAGATTAATTCTCACACACACACACAGCGCCTGCGCACACAAACGGAAACATTTATCTGTCTGGATTTATTTGTACTTTTTTTTTTAAAGGTAAAGTGTAGGTTAATTTGTTTTATTTTTACTTTATATTTTGTATAAATTATTTTATGTATTTACTCTTTTGGGCTGTAGAACGAATAATTTGAGTTTTCATTATTTCTTATGGAAAAATTCGCATTGGTTTACGAGTGTTTCGAAATACGAGCACCCTTCCAGAACAAATTATGCTCGTAATCCAAGGTTACACTGTATAAAGTTGAAATGGTCATTTATTGGTCAGTTTTTGATTCCGAATCGATTTACACCTTTAATATTAAATTTATAATACGCACACAAGGTAAATGGTCTAAAATTGACCGATTTCGTTAATACAACACCATTTAAACAAAAAAAAAAAAGAGAGAGAGAGAAATATATCTATATCGTCTGTAAATTTTCAGGTTCTGTGAGTGTATCCCCTCTGGTGCATCACCACCAACTACTGAACTGGAGTGTGCAGTGGAAGATTGGCAGGACGTTTAAAAATTTAAGAAGACAAGTTACATAACATTCCAATGCTTATTAGATACATTTGGTAGTTTTAAATACTCCAGGACCTGTACGAAATGTAGCTGATGAGACGAATCAGACCTTAAACATTAGTGCTGTTGAATTGAATTGGCAACAATTGGGAATGCACAACAATTAAATCACCAGTCTACCCATGCTGCACAGCTCTAGTTATTTCACTTAACCAATAATATTAAAAACTGAGCTTGTGAAGAAGTCTGTTTAAATGAATGGTCAGTGTAGTTTAACTGTTTAAAAAGTGCAATAGTCCATTTATTAAACATATCTTCCTTGTATTCAGTACTACAGTATGCAACAGTCTTGAGCCCCTGATTTCTTGACATTTTCTTGTATTTTTAATGTACTGTAGTCTTGAGGAATAGTTCTCCATTTGTAGCTTGCAGTTCAGCCTAAAACATTTTTAACAAGGCGATACTAAAACTTGTTGGCCGATGGACAAAGTGTATTGAAAAGCAAGGAGATTATGTGGAAAATTTGTGTATTTATCTTTCCTAAAATTGAAATGTATTTATCTTTCCTGGTCAATTAAAATAAATTCACTAATTACACAGTTAAAAATCTGTGAAAGTGGGAAACACTTTGTGATACTTCTGCTACACTTTTAAACGCTGGTCCACTAGTTGTGTAGCATGTGCTGAGGTGCTACTGGTGCTTTACCAGCATCCCCTTTAAGCCAGATCTTGATTCTGTCTGATTTTATTATGCAACTCATCAGTTATACCCTGATTATAAACTGGAAAGCGTTTTCTCTCTCTCTCTCTCTCTCTGCTTGCTCTTTTTTTTTTTTTTTTTTTCCCCTTTTAAAGACCCCAGTTTCTCTCATTTTCCTGTCTCTCATTCTTTCTCTCTCTCACTGCCTGCTAAGACGTGTAATTAATGTTCAGTCAGGGGTGAAGAATTCGCATGCTGGCTCTGAATGCAGAGGTGATGTAATGAGCTAAAAGCAGCCGTGCCATATTCATGACTCTGGTCTCCAACACTAATGAGCCTGGAGAAGCATCCTGGCATAATGTCTCAAACACGCGCACACACACACGTTTTGGGGATCTCGGGGGGGTGCAGAGTGGATTTTCATGGTGTTTCACTTTGATTCCATCTGTTTCCTCCACGGAGCTAATTTCTATCCATCCATTTTGTGCCGTCCATGACGGCCATTTTGTTTCTCTTTGATGCAGGTTCCACCATCCCATCCTGAGTCGCCTGGAGAGTGGCTTCCAGGTCGAGGTGGACGTTCTGGCGCAGCTGCTGCGCTGCCAGGCTCAGATCTCAGAATGGCACTTCCTGCCCTCGCTGCTCAACTTGCACGGCGCTCACGCCAAACTGCAGGCATGGGCTCAAGTGTTCGAGCGGCAGCGCGAGACCCGCAAGCACCTGTTCGGCGGGCAATCCCAGAAGGCCGTGCAGCCGCCACACCTATACGCGTGGTTGCAGCGCCTGCAGGGGGCTCTTTTGGCCAAATTCAGCTTCTATTTCCATGAAGCACTGAGTCGGCAAGCTCCGCCCTCTGAGATGAAGGCGCTGACGGCTCGCACTTCACCCGATTACTTCGGAAAGATCTCGGCCTTCGTGCGCAAACATGACGCCACCAATGTTTCGCTGGTGTTTGACAACCGCGGCATGGAGAGCTTCCAGGGCCACGGCTACCATCATCCACACTCGTACCGAGAGGCGCCTAAAGGCGTAGACCAGTTCCCTGCCGTGGTCTCTGTCCCAGGCGGCGAGCGACCGTTGAACCACTGGCCCAACGTCATCATGATCATGAGCGACCGCGCCAACGAGCTGAACACACTCGACAAGGTGACGTACTTTTACGACGACAAGGTCCAGAGTACGTACTTCATGATGAGACCCGAGCCTCACTTTACACTCGTCGTCATTTTTGACGGCAAGAAGGCGGAGAAGGACTCGCACATCGTGGGATTTCTAAATGAGATTTCCAGCTCGCTGAGGAACTCCAAACCCTTCAGCTCACTCAAGCCTGGCTCCAAAGGCTGAACATCATGACGTGATCTACTTCACATCTCGCGTTCATTTCTGTCAGTGGTAAAAAACCCTGACTTGAAATTCAGCTCAGCTGAATTTAAAGTCAAACTGTATTTGGTTATACAGTTTATTTGCGTCGTTGCTGCTGAACTTTTTAAAAAATATATATAACCTTTTATTTTAATCTTGGAGAAGCACCAGAGGTCCAGTAGCCAGAGTTTTTTTTTTTTTTTTGCTATTGTGTATTATTGTGACCAATCACACCACCATGCTTTTAGGTTTTTTTTTTTTAGTTATTGTATTTGCACTCCTGCTGCTATGAAACCAGTTACAGTTCATCTCATTTTAATGCACAATGCGTAACATTTTTAATAGTCGATCAGTTGATTTTATAACTCTCACAATTTTTTGTACTGTAATTCATTTACTAAAATAAAGTTCAGATATTATTTAAAAGTTTGGATGTAATTGATTTCATCCAAAATGGATTAATTGTGGAGTGTATTTACAGTTTTGCATAGGAATAATTTCACTGTTCGTGTTAAAAATAAATAAATAAATAATAGCTTTAAAGGTGGCGCTAATGATGTTTACATCTGAATATTTTCTGACATCTTTTGGTGAAGTTCTCCTCACATTCCTAAGAAGAAAAACGCTAGTCTCTGTGGGAAGGGGGGCGGGGGGTAACGGGAATGACGTGGACAAAAAACATCCAGTCATTCGACATGAGGAAAGGTTTGTACCGACCATCAGGTTAGAAAATTGTGCAAGCCTAGGGGGGGAAGCCTGACTTTAGACAGCTTTAGCTAATTTCAACCAAATTGCCGACTGCACCTTAATGTAAATTGTTCAGGGTTTACATGATTCTTGATCAGATTTTTTTTCTTTTCTTTTCTTGCTTTATATTTTTTATGTGAATTATATAATGTGAAAACTAAAATGTTTTACAAGAATGAAAAATGAACTCTGTATGAGTCGACTCTTTATCTGTGAATAAACTGGAACATTAAAATCTCCGGTTGTTGTGTTTCTCTCTAAAGATGTTTCCTATGAAAGCTAAACCTCTGAATCTTGCCTCTAGTCTGCATGTGTGGAGTTTGCATGTTCTCCCCGTGCTTGGGCAGTTTCCTCTCAGACATGCAGACTGGGATTTTCAAATTGCCCCTAGTTTATTGATTAGACACCCCCTCCAGGGTGACCCCAGCCTTGTGCCCCGAGTTACTTGGGATCATTACACTGTAATGTAATGTACAGTTGAAGTCAACTAGTTGAATGCCTGGTCTCAAAACAGATTTAAAGGTTTTGTCTCCATCTTGATATGTCTCGCTTTGATCTGGACCTGCCCTTGATTTGGCCTTAATCTTTTAAGATTTTGGTCCTAACTTAGTCTTCACCATTTTTGAATGTGGAACTGCTCGTCTTCGATTTGATTACTGTACCATCTGAGCTTCAAGGTTAAAGTGAACCTGAAGTTCATGGTTTACAAAAAATAATAAAAATTAAATTTCTGAACCTGAATACACAGCAGTGTGTGAAAGGATGAGGTGAGAGGTGTTTCATTTCTTTTGCAACTGGTTGTTCTTTTGAAAGTGATTTTAAAGTGCATTAACACAGAGATTTCACTGAGCGTTCTTTTCAGAAACTGATTATATACAGACTTCATTTTGAATTTCAAACACAACCTTACCACACACCTCAGGTGAAGTTGAGCTGTTGATCTTAGATAATCGGTGACTCAGATGGTATGTTACATACTCAAGCCAGTTCCCAATTTGCATTCAAATGTGCAGTATAATGAAAAAATAAATAACTAACACTGTACACACATCTCCACTCTGCACTGTGATATGTGATGGGAGAAATGCTGCATTTTACTGTACATGTGCTGTTTGTTCATGTGTGTACAAGGCAGGGCAACCCATAGAAGCACGCACGCACACACACAGCGGCCACTTTTGGGAATGTCAATTAGCCTAATCTGAATGTTTTTGGACAGTGGGAGGAAACAAGAGCACCCAGAGAAAGCTCAGGAACGACATGTGTAGCTTGACAGAGAGAGGGAAAGAGAGAGAGGGGGAGAGAGAAAATGAGAGGGGAGAGCAGAAGAGAAGGAGAGATAACAGCTAGGTATGGTCACGGTCACATAATGTATAAGGTGAATGTATATTTACTGTAGAGTGCAAGCAGGGACTCCGGCAGGACTAATTATGACAGCATTACTAAAAGGGAGAGCCATGATCAATGAGAGTGGGGAAGACAGCATCTAAACATACCAGTTCACCGTAATACTCTACGTCCATGAGTCCCCCAGA
>JAQQZT010000004.1:5940889-5970299 GCA_030068275.1 Clarias platycephalus | reverse complement strand
GGAGGAGATGCACTGCAGTACTTCAAGCAGCTGGTGGCCACACCAGATACTGACTGGTACTTTTGATTTTGAGCCTTATGGTGTTGACTCTTTTAGTGCTCATACAAATATTTACACATTAAGTTTACTGAAAGTAAAAACAGTTGAAAGTCAGAGGACGTTTCTTTTTTTGCCGAGTATATATATATTTTTTTTACTACATCTTTACATTTTTCCACCATATAAGCCACACGAACATCAGTAAAAATGTAGTAAAAAAAAAAAAGTTGTTCATTCCAATCAATAGAAAATCTTTGTTAAATTCTAGAAATTCAGTCATCGCACATTCTTCTTCTTCTTAATAATTATAATAATAATAATAATAATAATAAAATATCTGTAGGCTGGAGCAGCATACTATGTAAAAGAGCACTTTTCAGACAAAAAAATAAATAAAAATAAATAAAAAATGGAATAAAATATATAGAAAGCTTTTGGGTGTTGCAGCATGTTCAGTTTGTTTGTTTGTTGTGTATTAGAGTTTATTGCCACATCAACACATATAATATTAAGTTATAGATAATATAAGGGATTTAAAAGGTAGTAAATAAATAATAATGAAATAATAATAAAATAAAATTAATTCAAATACATACAGTATTACATAACATGGCTTTGGCCAGAAGAACAAGATTTTATATCAGGTTCTTTAGATGCACTTTTGCTAGGATTTGTAAACGTTTTTCTGGTTTCATCTTGCAGAATAAGTTCTTTACATTTTGTTCTGGTAGAAATCGTTGTCTCGTGGTATTAATACTTGGGCGGGTCAAAAGTATATGCTTTATAGTCAGATTTATTGGCCCAATGCTGCACACATTGTACCCGAGAATATATTTAAATCAAAGGCTCGTCACACTAATTATGGACTGGTTTCATTAATGAATGTTTTTAAAAGTATTTGTTTTTCAGTGCAGAAAGACATCCATGCTCTACAGCTATACAGTTATTTGCACGTGTGTAAGAGCTCTGCACAGTGCTGTGTGTGCACAGACACACTCATGATGTTGCAGGGTGGGTTACGCAAACGAACAGTTTAATACAGCACGTATATTTCAGTCCTTACAACAAATCATGCTGTGATGTAACGAAGTTAAAATCTCTCAAAACACCACAAATCAGATCCTTTTAAAAAAATATAAAGCAGCAGATTGACTTCAGTCTTCACGCTCCCGTAGTCCCTGGTGGCATTGTAATGAATGTTAGTGATGTAATTACATGGTGGCCACGCCCCCCCCCGTCCTGTCCCGGGTGCTCGGGGTCGACACTGTTGATTCGCCTGATTGAAGAATAAATAAAAATCACTGACAAACATTTGAGCAATCCTAACTTGCTTATGCGGACTCTTCAGTCACAGTCCGTGTCTGGTGTGGGGTCTGAAGGACGGATCCTCACCCGCCATCTTCCTGAAGCAGTGTGTAGATAAAGGGTTTTAATACGCTGCGACTTTTCCCCACACTGAAGGTTGATTATCTCTACAGGCGGACGAGTCGACGGATTTCTCCATCCGACTCCAGCTCTTTAAGGTTAATTCAAAGCTGCTCTAATCAATGCTTCACACTTTCTCTCTGACACACACACACATTCTCCTGCTGTCTTTATCAGCTCCGGTGGTAAGCGAGGACGACCTCGGTGAAGGTCGAAAAGATGCTGCTCTGTTTGGAGACGAACCCTGCTGACTAGACTAAACCTGCTGTTAGCTCTAATGAAGAAAAATAATAATAACCCAGACTATGCAGGAGACTCGAAAAGCCTGGAATGTGTGTGTGGTTTTGCGTATTTATTTTAGCACATTTTAGCAGTTTGGCCTGCTTTTTTTTCCCCAGAGCATCTGCAAGGTGTGAACCTGCTTTCTGTTTCAGCTCTCGTCTCTTTACAGTGAAATATATAAACTGTAGAGTGAATAGATAGTGGAGTACTGATACTGAAAGTTTTAATACTAGTTTTCCTCCATCATCTCCATATCCAAAAAAGGCGTGGCAGGTCAGCAGCTCGACCAAGCGCATGCTCCACGTTCTTTTTCAACATTCGTGGCATCGTGCATCAAGGATTCAACCCCAAGGACCAGACCATCGATAGCGAATTCTATTGCCAGCTTTGACGGCGTCTGAGGGAGAACATGTGCGGAAAGCGGCCGGATTCGCGCCACGCTAATCTTGACATTTTTTTTGATACCTCGTATATTCCATCCCAAATTAAAAAAAATTTTTATTTGAAAATGTTTTAGTTCTTTACTTTAATTGTATTCTTCTAGTGCAATTTTCCTTTTTGCTGCAGTGAAATCTTTCTATTCTATCATTTCGTTCATATTTCACTGCATATCACACTGTGTATGGTTGTACAAAAAGAAGACCCGAAGGTGTGTAATGCTGCTCTGGTAGAAATCAAGCAAGTGAAGAGTAAACAAAAATGCTGTCAGCTCCAGAATTAATAGCACCCCTTGAGAGAAAATAAACATTGCACATAATTCAAATGTAGATCACTGAAATGAAAACGTGTTTAGAGTTTGTATTTGCTAGAGCGAGTAGCAGGAATTATTATTATTAATATATTTTTTTTTTACATTTTCCACTCGCCTTGGGGCATAAATAGGAAGTCTACTACAGTATATTAAAAAAATCTTTGTCATTCAAGACCATGTGGAAAAACCTTTTAACACACGAGAGACAGATGGTCAACCTGAACCGCTCAAACAATGGATATAATACAGAAAAATACAAAAATGTAATTAGAAAAAAAAAGAAACATTAAAATGACTATAAAATGGAGTTTCTGCCCAGGTACATCATCAGCAGGGTACCGCATGTAGACTAGAGCAGTGAAGCGTACGCACACTGTCAGTTCGACACTTTACCACTGCGCCACTTGAAGGGGTGATTTATTTATTTATTTATTTTTATTTCTAAGTTTTTAAAATACAGTGAAACCTCGGATTGACAGTAACGCGGTTTGCGAGTGTTCCGCAAGACGAGCAAAGATTTTTAATAAATTTTTATTTGGAAAACGAGCGTTGGCTTGGTTTACGAGCACCGAGTATCATGTATCACGCATGCGCTTCTTGTTTTGACGCCGAGTGTCATGTGATCACAACTGAGCCAACGGTTTTTCTCTCTCTCTTGTGCTGCGGAATTGTGGGTAATCGTCTCCCCTGCTGGGTCTTATTGCTCGCCTCTTACTGGTATAATCAACATCCGTGCACGCATGCCCCTTCACACACATACTCTCGCCTTTACACCCCCACCAACCCTCGGCTTCACACACACACACACACACACACACACACACACACACACACACACACACAGCTCTATACAGAAACACTTTTTTCAATTAATTTTAACTTTTTTTTTTTTTTAAGGTAAAGTGCAGGTTAATTTGTTTTATTTTTACTATATTTTGTATTAATTATTTTTATGTATTTATTTTTTAGGGCTGTGCAACGAATAATTTGAGTTTCCATTATTTCTTATGGGAAAATAAAATTTGGTTTACGAGTGTTTTGGAATACGAGCCCGCTTCCGGAATGAATTATGCTCGTAATCCGAGGTTCCACTGTATCTAGGAAACAGACTTTTAGTCATGGCTTTATGGCTGTATGGACATCTATGCTATAAAACCAATGAACTACAATTAATAGAACGAGGTCAGTATTTGGTATGACAACGTTTTGAAGATCCATTAGTGTCAGGTCCAATTTGTGCAGGTTTTTAAGGAAATTCGTTTTACTGAGCATCCTGCAGAACCATGGACAGGACTTTATCGCACCTGCTTTTTTTCCCCCCGTGCAAAACTCGCCATCTTCCATTTTATAATTTTTTGTCTGAACAGTGGTGGCTTATACTGTATAATTGTGGCTTTCTTTTTTGGCATACAAAATATTTTTAATATGCATCTTTTTAATTTGTGGTGAAATACCGATGCTTGCAATGCAGAAATATACTTGTACTGACTCAATCATAAAGTCATAAAAAATATACATATAACAAAGTTTGTACCAAAAAAGAAAATAAATAAATAAATAAATAAAAAATACAGGTTGCCTAAGACTTTGGCACAATAGTGTGTGTGTGTGTGTGTGTGTGTGTGTGTGCGCACGTGCGTATACAGGCATTTGTGAGTCGGTGTGTCTAATTAACGTCTCCATCCCTCCTTTCTGTGTTATGCAGCATCTTTGTCTTTAATTATAAAGAAACGAGACGAGACCTAATTAGGGAGCATTAATCAGAACTATAATTCATCACTGCTTAGCGAGGTGATAACGCCGCAAAGAACTGTATCCGCCACGCTGCGCTTAGCACGCAGCACGTTCCTGCTGAACTCATCAGCACTGTTATGATACTCACGTCAATCAAGTGGGACAGGTCCTGGATGTAGTACTTAAACAGAGCGGCGTTAGCGGCTTCCAGGGTCAACAGATATTCGTTGCGAGCTTTCATGACCTTCAGCTTATTCTCAGAGTATTTGGCCTGGCGCTGGTGAGGAAGAGTAAGAAAAAAACAAAAAGAAAAAAAGAAAAAAAAAAAAAAAGAGAGAGAGAGAGAAAAGAATAAAACACACATACAAAGTGTGAGCTGACGATATGTTGTGATATTAAGATGAGTCTTAGCTTGGCTCAGCTGAAAAATTATTACAGTACAGTTATTAGTAAATGCAGCTCTAATGAAATCTCCTCATCTTGAGTACACTAATGATGTTCATTAATGAAAATGGAAAGAAAATACAGGCGTCATTAAGTAAAAGAAAAATGCGTCATTAAGCCTTAACGATGATAATTATATTGACTCAGGTGTTAACTAATTTAATTTACGCAATACTACTGACTATATTCTATATACGTTAAGCTTTTACTACAGAAACGATAACATATTCAACGATAACGTGTGTCTCACACACACACACACACACACACACACACACACACACACACACACACACACACACACACACGAGATCCGCGCTCTGAGAAAACAGAACATTATTCACCTTCAGATGGGAAAACTCCTCAAAACAAACAGCAATGTAATTTAATAGAAAACAACTTTATTTAATCTCCGGAACGTCTGCAGATTCAGGAAACAGGGACGCAGAGCTGCTGTTAGTTCCGCTTACTAGTCTTTTCTTTATAGAAATAAAACAAATAAAACATTTTGGTCTGAATGAAGCTTGGGCTAAATAGATGCTTTTCATTTATTAAAAAGTCACATCCTGGTCATATCTGTTTTTGTTCACACGTTATCTGTTCATTCTGAATAATGCTTTTGTAAAAAGAGTAACACTGTTAATGAATTATGCAAGTTTAAGAGCAGCTGGTGGACTCTGTAAATAAACATGTGTGCAAAAATACTTAATAACCCTTTCATAAGGAAGAATTTGTAGAAACTATGATGAAGTGATAACCTTCCCCTTCATTCTAAAACAAGTAACCACAATGACTAGCTTTTTATGCAGCTTTCCAACAATAACAACCAAAAAAAAAAAAAAAAAAAAAAACCAAACGTCTGATACGAGATAAGATTTTATTGTGTATATGAAATATTTATTCATAACATTTGACATTGGACAGGTGCCCTGATCCATAGTGACTTACATTTTGACTCATTACTCACACGAGCAGTTGAGCGTTAAGTTACAGTAAGGGCTAAGGGCCCTGCTCAGGGGCCCCCGAGAGTGGCAGCTTGGTGGTGCTGGGATTTGAACCCAAGACCTTCTCTCATCAGTAATCCGTCACCTTACCCAGTGAATACTGTACAATTCTTGACCAATGTTGATTGGTCAGAGGGTGTTGAATAGTTTTCACACTCTCAGGTTTATATTAACACACTCATCTTCTGTGATGAGACATTTATTCAGCATTTTGGAAGGAGCCTCCAGTGTGAGTGACTTGTAACACTAAGAGGGAAAACTGGAACTTTTATTTGTTTCCAAAGACTTTAGACTTAGATTTTGTGCCTTGTGGTTGCTTATTGACACGTGGTATCACTCGACAAATTTGCCATTATCTTATGATGCGTATGAACACATCGCACAGGTCAGGGCACTGGTCTCTCGCCCTTTAATATAGCTGGTATTTATCATTATTACATGCTAAAGTCGTGGACTACAAGCTTGGACACACCTCCGAAGTCCATGGTCTTTCCTGATTTGTATTTCTTTCTACGTTGTGAAACAATGTGCAATAACCTCATTTAAACAGTTGATATTGAGATGCATCTTCCACTTATGCTCTGTAAATCCTTCATAACGGCTCTAATCTAAGGTGCTGTTTTCTGAGACTGTAACTCTCTAAATGAACGTCTCCTCTGCAGCAGAGGTAAGTTTTGGTCTTGCTTTCCTGGGAAGGTCTTCATGAGAGACATGAGAGAGTTTCATCATGGTGCTTGATGGGTTTTGCAAACGCACTTAACCGTACTGTTCTTGCAAGAACTGTTCCAGAACAGCCGACCTTCATGTGTTAAAATAACTGACTATTGTTGTTACTCAATTACAATTCTCTCCAGTATTGTTCTATAAATGTAGAAATCACGAAACATTACATCAGAAGGCGTGTCCAAACCTTTGACTAATACTGTATTACTCGAACATATTAAAAGTCAGGGTCCTGTGCTGAATCCCGTACCTTCTCTTTCATCTTCTGGATCTTGCGGGTGGCGTTGCGGCGCTGATGGCGCTCCTCGTTGCGCAGACTGAACACCTCTCCACCCCGCCCCTGTCTCTCGCCCTGCCGTTCCGCCTCCTTCAGCTTGTTCTCCGAGCTCAGAGTCTCGCTGTGGTACATGTGGTAGGTTTTCATCACCTGCACAGATTTTGCCAAGCCGTCAGAATACCTCTTAAAAAGAAACACTAAATGCTATCAGAACTGACAGGCTTTGTTAGAGTGTGTTACAATCATCGGCACAGCAGAGGTTTTACTTCCTACCAATTTTGACATGTGTTTGGAAAGTTAGGTAATCTGTTGGCAGTCATTAAAAACATTGGGGCTATAATACTGCGTTCATGACTAAATGGAAACCGGGATATTTCCTGAACCTCGATGTAGGAAGATCTATTTAATGGTCTGTTTAAGAATTCCTGCTCGAAGCGAGATTCTCCAAACTGAAACCCCTGATGGAAATGGTGACATCCAAAATACAAAATACACCAAAGAAAGCAGGTTTTGAGCTTTTAAAACAGAATGTCAAGTTTATCATCATGATGGTCATGTCATCCAAAAACCACCTGTTGGTAACCATGCTCAAGTCTTTCAGCCAACTTGCTCAAAGAGTTTTTAACGTAACATGGAAGTGGAAAGTCGGAACAACATTTTTTTTCCCTTTATCTCTATGAATAAAGGTACAAAGTGGAGGAAACAAAACAAAGATGACTCTTGGTAGCCAGCTAAATGGGATGAGTGATGTGTATTTTCTCTATTATTTATAGAAAAACAAAAGCTAATCGGTTTGTCCTGCGACTGATCTAAAGCAAATACAGGCAAGTCCCTGACTTACAAACAATCGAGTTACGAATTTCAGCAGATACGAACGGACCACGGTTCTTCCTCTGTTTCAATCACGGAAGTATCTCACTTACATTGTATAACAAAAATAGACACTGCTTTGCACCAGATACCAATACTTACAATGATATAAAATATTTTCAGTGTGTAAGTGAATGTATACAATGTGTAAATTTTATATATAAATACGGTATATCGTATGTGTGTGCATGCGGGAGAAATGGGTCGGTTTCAATGAATCAGTCCGGGAGCATGAAGATTGAAAATATCTGTCCTGTAAAGCTGTATATCCTCAACTAAACAGTTCACAGTCCAACACGTTGGAAAACAGCGGACAACATCTAAGCATCAACATCACTTTGTCGGACTTAAGAACAAATCGAACTTACGAACGTGCTCGCTGGAACGGAACTCGTCCGCAAGTCTGGGACATCCTCTAGGATCCACAGTGTAACAAATTTAAAGGTTCCCATAGTGCTGTTTTGTTGCTGTTGGTGTGAGCAGGCTTGGATATTGATGGATTGATTAAAACGAGAAAGACAGGATGAACGGTTGATTTGACACCATGTGCTGTAGTTGGAGTTGAGATTTTCCTAGTTGAAGGTCGGAATTTTTGCATTATGAGATCTAGTTGAAATCAGTCTCGGCGTACAGTCTCCTGTAGTTTTTCTTTGTGCTAACTCTGTATAAACTTGCTAGCTAGCTTTTTTCCCCAAACCTTAAACCAGCAAAACCAAACAAAAGCTCTAAAGTGGAAAACTGCGAATCCAGAGTTAACATAGTAATATTCAACCTTAATTTATGGACAGCCTAAAACTTTAAAACTTTTATTTGTATTTATTCTTTATCAGTACAGCAGTCATTTACTCACATCTGTGAACCAGTAGTGAAGTAATATTTAAAAAGGAAGCCAGTCTTGCCCACATCCGTAGTGTTCTCACATGCCCACGTTGAGCTAATCAGGTAGAAACGACCGAATCCAATTTGGTGCCCCATATGTGTGTTTAATGGATGCCGTGTGTGGGTGGAGAGCAAGAGCACATGTACGTGTTTGAGAACGTCAGTAATTGTTGCCATATGTAAATGACCACTTAGCTCGGCTTACAGCCCTCGTGATAACGTCGTGATGGATTTTAACGAGGACATGCAGAAGCTCGAGCGCCCTGACACGACAGCAGAGAATGCTGTAGAAATACTCAGCGTCTCACAGCTCTCCGAGTGTGTGTGCGCGTGTGTGTGAGAGAGAGAGAGACAGCGTGTCACTGCCCATCCATCTGTGAAGCCGAGGACGATGGAAACCATCAGTGGTAAAAGCTTTCTCTGATGTTTGATTAGAAGCTGTTAAACTGCAGACGAATCCGAATGCGACACGAAACCTTTGACGAAAATCTTACAAGTGTTGTTTAAAGGAGGATAAAAACAAGAACCTTCCAAATGCCTCTCCGAGACATCCGTATGTTGTGCTAGGCCAGCTAAAGTTATTACATTTATAGCCTGAAAACCCACCTGTGTGTAGGGGAGTGTGACAGGAGTATGAAATGACAAAAATGAGCAAATGAAAGATTGATGAGATTGCTGAAGCTGAGCTGTAGAGCGATCAGAAAAAAAAAAAGGACAGTAGGATAGAAGAACAGTGACAGGTTGGGCGGCTTGGATATGGATGGAATGATTAAAACGAGAAAGACAGGATGAACAGTTAGAACTGAAATGACAGAAGAAAGCCTTAATCCGAACACCGAAGGGACAACGAGAGGCTTGAGAAAGAAGAAAAATCCTCACCGTATAGAGTTCATTAAGAATCTTCATCAGGTCCTCCTGCAACTGGAAAGTGATCTCTTTACTCTAGAGAGAGAAAGAGAAAGTTTTTTTTTTTTCCCCCCCCAGAGAAGCTAATACAAAAGGTCTGGGTTTGGGTCAAACTCATATCTAAAGCAATGAAACACTGTTTGAAACACCTGATCAGAACAGAACGGAGAGCTCAAAAGCTGTTTGGGGAGCAAAACGCCATCCTATTACTTTCAGCCGTCGAGTTCATTCAGGCTTGGCGTCACATTGTGAAGAAGAAAAGCAGACAAAGCTTCTCGTGAGTCGAAAAGCATTTAAGATCATACCTATACTGTATGTTAACATTTTTTTCCCCAAATAACAGTTTAGAAGTGCATTGCTTGGTGCAATGTTGACAGAATTCAGGATACACAACTTCAAAGTCCGAATGAAAATCTCTCTTTTGATCATTTTGGACAGTTTCGAATTTGTCTGTTATTCGACACATTTATAATAAAGGTGGTAAGACCCATCGCCGCCCTCAGCTCTGTCCAGGAAGCAGCATTTTACTGTGACACGAAAGACGCCACAGACATGCGTTTTGACTCAGACGTACAGCAATGTGTGTGTTAAACATTCCACATCAGACTGTTTTCTTAAAGAGGGGCAATTCCAAGCGGGTTTGGTGAAAACACCTTAAGCTCAAATGTGCATCTGAAATGAGTCGACTTCAGATTCTGGATCGGTGTTCCTATTTTAAAAGTTATTTTTTTGTTAACCTTATTTGTTGAATTTAAGCACACTGTGAGCTTTAGGTTGCTAACAATAGCTTGTACTGCATGCTGAATCAGGATAAATCTCCAGGATAGTAATTTTGAGGAACCGATATGAAAGTCTCATAGGCTTTCAGTAGCAACAATATCCATTGTTCACAGATACAAGAGTGCTATTTCACCATTAATTGTAACCTGTTTAGGTGATATAATGCTTAAAAAAGGGCTGATGTGGTGCTACAGTACATCACCGGGTATAAAGACGAGTATGTTGGCGGCTAACCACTAGCGACTTTTAGTCTTCAGAAATCTGGGTCAGAAGAGCCTGATAACAGACTGAAATCCTTTATTACAGCCTCTGTTAAAAATAGCTTAAAACATTTTCTCTCAGTCATTTAAAATCTTTGCACCTATATATTTTTGCATCCTATAAAATGTATACTAACATGTTTAAAAAGAGGTATGCCACCTTTAAATAAGAAACATGTGGCTTGTAGGACTATGATGAGAGAACATGTACAGTAGCTCCTCCTTTTTATTAGAAATGCACCAACCACATGGTTAATTTATCCTGATAAAACAAGCACCAAGGCCAGATGTTCTCAAAACACCGTGCAGAATATATATTTTTTATTTCTTTATCCAAATAAACCTCACTGCTCAGAATGAATTCTAAGAGAAACCCACTAGTGCAGAGAGCTACTACACTGAGAAATGGCCTTAACTCAATTGAGAGGGGGAAAAAAAAATGAGAGGGAATAAAATTGGCTTAAAAGGACCATTTTCATAAAATCTAATATCAGGCATATAAATTAAGTGATATGAAATACACGACTCAACTACAGACCAATAAGACCACTCTAGAAATCACATTAGGACATGAAGTTCCCAAAATAGAAACACAATTTCTTTTTTAAATTAAACCTCCAACATACAAGTACTGTATAGGTCATACAAGTATAGGTTGGACAAACTCATCTGCTGTCTCTCTCACCCACCCATTCAATGATCTGTCCAATTATTCATCCACTACTCCTCCAGTAAGATATCCATACACTCTACCTTCATCCATTCTTAAATCAGTCCATCAATCCAGTAATCCATCCTCGCAATGCATCTACAATGTATCTTTCAGTCATTCAACCCTCCATCAATTCTTCCATTAATACATCCACCCACTCAAATCCATCTATCCACCCAATAATCCATTATCCAACCATCAATTATTTTCATGCATTTAAGTATCCCCCATTGAACAATCTATCCAACTTTCCATTGTCCATTAATCTGTCAATCTTATCCATTTATTCACCCACACTATCAATAATCGATCTATTCATCCAACAGCCTAATACTAAATCCGTTTAACCATCATCTCCTTTCATCCATCAGTCTATCAGTCAATCAATCTAATAATTCATCCTTCCAGCACATCCACCCATCCATATCTAATAATCCATCTATCCATATCAATCATTTATCCAACCATCCAGTAATCCATCCAGCTGTTTAATAATCTAGCCATTCTATAGTATATTTAATCAGTAATGCATCCACAGTGCTGTGAAAAAGTATGTGCCCCTTCCTGATTTAAAAAAAAAAAAAAAAAAAAAAAATTTTTTTTTTGCACATTCATTTGTCACACTTAGATCCTTAAGTGTGCCTCACTTCATGTCAGACAGGTTCTACTAAAATGATTTCTTGATTCAACAGGTCTGGCAGTGATCTAACTCAGCTTTCCAAAAGGAGTACAATTACTTTTTCGCATTGGTCCAGGCAGGTTTATTAAGCTTTCTCTCATGATAAATGAAATCATTCTTTTTTTTATTTATTATTATTTACTTGGGTTATCTTTATCCCCCCAAAATTATAAAAAATAAAAATTAATTATATATCAGGCAAATACTTGGCAAAAATCACACATCCATTTAATAATAAATATATATCTAAATTTCAACAATTTAATAATCGAGTTCACTACAATTATCCGTTTATCAACTAGCCTAATAATCAACTCTAATATTCCTCTGGTCCATCAAATACTTGCATCCATCTATCTAAAAATACATCAGTTGTCCATACATCAGTCCATCCATTTCTAAATCCCCAACCAGAAAAGAAAACGTAATACAAATAAGATCACTGATCTAAAAGTGGTCATGATTACACGGTCACCTCATTGCTACACAGTGCATTCACATTTGCGTTCTCACTTTCTTCAGCAGGCGGTTGTTGTCTTCGCTGACGTGCGAGAGGCGTGTGATGACGTTGTTGAGGTAGAGGTCGCTGAGTGTGGCGTGGTCCTTGCTCTCTCTCCGCACTTGGTTCAGCAGCAGGTACCAGCAGTTTACAGCCGACAGCAGGTTTTGGTCCTTCCTGCAGCAAACACCACAGACCACGTACAGTATTAGACATGTGAGGAAACATCTGACAGGATCACCTGAAGAGACTCAAATTTAGCTCAAATCCCACTGAGAAATACATCCGCATGGTTGGTGTGAGGATATCATAAGAACATCAGACTTTATGAAAGCAATTGTGAAGAAAAAACACTCCATGTGATTCGCTCTTTAATGCTTAAACAAGTTCCTTCTTTTTTTCCAGTAACCGCACCAACAGCACTGTAACTTTGCCTGGGTGGCCTCCGGGTTTGCTATTTTCTGATGCCGCTTTTTTTTTTTTTTTTTAATGGTTACGGCTTGCTGGTCTTGCAAAACCCACTAATGAAGCTTTTTCTAGTGTGTCCTCAGGAAATTTCCAACTTATACTGGGCTTCTGTACTACGACTGACTACAGAACTTTGCTTTAAAAGAAGCCTCAGTTTTAGGGAAAAGAATCTCCCTTCCTTAGGACTTCATTAAATACCAACACAGGCACTACAGGAAGTTCAGGAAATGTATCCCGGCCCAGAGGAACCATATGCATGACCCACAAAAGAAACCTCGGGAAACATTCCTGGTGCATCTGCTTTCTGTGCTCCAGTATGTGCAAATGACAAACTGTTAGTAGTGGAAAAAGTTATTGTGTTGCAAATACCAAAAATATTTCAAGTAACATCAGAAAGAAGACCCGTTTCAATTATATTTTCCTGCTGACTGTAAAGCATGAAAATAAGCAGAAATTTCCCTTATACTATCCATTTCCTTTTTGTGCTTGTAAATACATATATTTGGATTTTAGTTTGTTTTCTGTAACTCAGGACAGGTGTGCTATTTTGCCAATATGGTGATATTTCTGCAAATGAATTGCTAAAATTTGAAAAGGTTTTTGTACCAAAGCAGGAATACTTTGCTGTTACTGGTGTTAAATTATGGCATTTTTTGTGCATTTTGTATTTAGTTATATTTACTGTATGTATACTTAACTTTTAAAATATTCTTTATTTTAAATATTTTTTAATAAAAAGATATTCTTTAAAATGTTATCCACCAATTTTGTGGCTAAAAAGCATCGTTTCAGGCACTGGTACCATTTTAAAAGCATCGATTTGGCACCGGTACAATTCCCAACCCTAATGTTAACATGTCCAACTTAACAACAAAAATAACATATTTACAGCCAGGGAAAAAACTTAGTCTTTGGACAGGTCTAAAAGAAGACCCAATCCATCACCATAAGCTGAGAACAAATTGGTTTAGATGATCAGGTTTGAATTGGTCCAAAACCACTAAGACACAGGCCTGCTATCAACTGGAGGTCGCACAGTGAGATTTACATACAGTATCCATGGACTGTAAGGCTACAGAACAAAGAAAGAAACCTTTGCTCCAAAATCCACACCTAGGAGACAGTTTGGACCAGAGGTATTTTTGGAGGTGTAAAATTGAGGCATTAAACCCTAAGAACATGGTGCATCATACCTTGGGGCCATTGTGCTGCCAGTTGAACTGGTGCATTGGACACACAACAAAGCAGGCTGTGGAATTTTGGAACATGAACCTGATCGATAAATTCTAAATGTAAATATAACAAATTTGTGGACTGTGCTGGAAAGTCAGATCCAGACCAAGACACCAATTTACTTTGAACACTGCGGATTCTGCCAAGCGGAGCGGTCAAATATCCAACCAGAAGCTTGATGATGTCTACCAAAAGCATCTGTTTAATGTGAAACATGCTAAGGGATGAAAAACTAAATATTACAGTTGCTATATGTATAAAAAGTTGATTAAAGAAATCATTAGATGAATAAAAATGTTGGCATCAATTTCTTGGTATCAGTTTCTTCTATTAATTTGTATGGTGTATCATAAATCTGCCCAGTTCAAACGTTTCATTGCAAGCCAAGCACTGGCATGACATTCATGTTCACAAAGAGTGACTACAAACTTCCAACCTTATGTACACGTCTATAAAGTCTTAAGAGTCCCATTAATACGGGTGAGAAACAGGTACAGTATACAAACAAGGTGATCATTAGGTATGCACTTTTTGGCTGTATAATGAAAGTTGCACTTTTTATTTGCCCATTATGATGAGATATAATCTACAAGGCTAGATCTCTGGATCTCATACTCAGTAAGATTCTTTGGGGCAAAAAGGGTTCATCAGGCAGGGATATTAACACAGGGATCTCTGAGCAGACATTCAGCATAATCGCCCAGTGAGGACCTGCAGGATGGCGGCACAATACACACAAGTGAAGCTGTGCGGTGTGGAGAAAAACGTATTCATGCAGAAAAAAGGGGAAAGAGAAAAGGGGTCTTTTCGTCTCTCTTACACTGCCTTTTCTTTTTCTGGGGTTTCATCCGTTTTGCTGCAGAATGGTATCTGCATTAATGAGATTTTTCTCTCTCGTTCTCACACACACACCATGACAGATGAGCAGAATACATAAAAGGAAAGAGGAGCGGTTATCTCCTGCCATCTCACTGCCAATTCTCATTTGATTTTTTTTAGACAATAAGCACACAGGAAGGAAGGAAATTATAAAAGATACCGCGGGATTCCTAATAACGCTTCTGCAAACCAAAACCAAGAAAATAAGACAAGGAAATCAGCGTAGCGGTCTGGGAAGAACGTCAAAAAAATTTTTTTATTAATTAATCAGATTCCGCCAACACTGTGTGAAATAATTGTATTTTTTATATTTGCTTTTTAATCTTGCTCATGTTATCTCCCTGCAGAGATCGGGTTGAATGAGGAGCAAGTCTAACAAACGGTAAAGCACTCCGTCTGCTTAAGGGGTATAACGCCTCGCTAGCTACGTGTGATTACATGCTAAAATTGTACTTGAGAAGTTACATAAGACACATGAGGTCCATAAGTATTTGGACAAGGGAAACATACAGCATTTAACATTTGGAAATTACTTCCATTTTTAGTCCAACTATTTTCACAGACTGAAAAGCAACTGGACAACTGACCGTTTAATGGCCAGTTGTGGCGCCTGGTTCCTCACAATGTCATGACACACTAGGGAGAAAGGTCTGGAGTTGAATTGGCATTTGGTAGCTGTTCATGACACCTCGCAAATGCAGTCTAAAGAAGTGCTACTGTAGTACTGTACAAGTGATGAAGGCAGATCACTAGGCTGAAAAAACAAAGCAATCAGAGACAGAGCAGAAACTTTAGGAGTGTCCAAATCAACAAACTGTAAGACTTGGAATGCAGGAGCGTGTTCAGCAACAACGAAATGTCTTGGATACTAGCTAAAACATATAAAGTGATTGATTGCACAATTCTTTCCTTGGTGAAGAAAAGCCCCGTCACAACATCTAGCCAAGTCAAGAACATTCTGAAGGAGACAGGTGGGCCATTGTCAAAGTCTAGAATCAAGAGACGCCTTCATGAATGTAAATACAGGGGTTCTACCTCGAGATTTAATACACAGTAATGGTAATGCAAGAATAGATTGGATTTTACCAGTAAAATCTAGAAAAAAAAAAAGTCTTTACAGTCAAAGAACGAAAACTTCTGGTCTGAAGAAATCAAGAATGTGTCCCACAGTGACTGGAAGATTCGAATATGGAGAAGGAAAAGAAGGGTTCATGTCCCAAAGCGTACTGCATCATCTGTCAAACATGGTGGAGGAAGTCAAACGGGCAAGAGTATTTATGGCTGCCAGTAGAACTGGGTCACTGACGTTTATTGATGAGCTGACGGCTAATAGAAGTAGCAGAATGCATTATGATTTATTCATTCAGAATTCTGAAGTGTATAGAGCTGTACTTTCTGCCAACCTGATAAGAGAACGCTTCACTTAACCAATGGAGGATAACCCAAAATCACAACAAAAGCAACTTTTGTTAGGCAAAGAAATTTAAAGTTCCGAGCTGAGCCGAGGTGTTCAGCGAACCTCAGCGCAATTGAGCACATTGTTCACTTCCTGAAGACAAAATCGAGAAGTAACTGAAGGCAGCTGCAGTAAAGGCCTGGTAAAGCATCTCAAGGAAGGAAACGCAGCATTTGGTCATGTGTGTGGGTTCCAGACTTCAGGCAGGCTTTAACTGCATCCATATATTTCTTATATTTATAATTGTTAAAATGGAGGGGACTGCTCCTAAACAGTTAATGCAATATTTTTGTTAAACCTCTTGAATTAAAGTCTACATTTTAAATCACATCTTGATTGCTTCGTTATAACCCCATTGTGGTGATGCAGAAGCAACAGGACAAACATGGTGCCATTGTGCAAATACTCATGGACCTGTAATCATGGCTAAATGACCGATAAAGATAAACCTATACTCACTTGTACTGCTGGTGGTCCTTGGTGCTGCGCGTCTTGGCCATGAAGCGCTCAGCCAGCTTCTCCAGGTTGCGCGAGTACTCGCTCTCGATCTCGGACTTTTTGCGGAAGAAATCCTGCAGGTCCTGGAGAAGCTGCACTCGCATCTCCGTCTGCTGCTCCAGACATTTCTGCTGCTCCAATAGCTGAGAACGAATCTCTGTCCAAACACACACACAAAAAGCATGATAATTAAGGAAAAGCGTCAAGAGTCTGTCTAGTTGTTAGGCTAATCCAAATATTCCTTTCATGTTTAGAAATGATTAGGAGGAGAACATCGCTAGATTTTAATTTGGCATGGTTAAGTCAGCTTAGTCAGTGTTATAGAGTCCACATGACAAAATATTCTTGTAACCAGTGATGGGTGTAACGCGTTACAAAGAAAAGCATCTCAAGGAAGATGCAAATATACAAGATACAAAGTAACACGTTAAAGTACTCGGGTTACTTTTTTGATGTAACGAGTAATCGAACGCGTTAGGTCCGCCATTTAATTACTCAGTTATTTAGTTACTTTTTCAAAAATGTAATCCGTTATTCAGACAATTTATGTAATCCGTGAGCCAGACAGCAGTCATTCCCAATCCGTTAGTGTGTGTGTGTGTGAAAGTCGTCCTACAAGCCCCGCCCCCCTCTGTTATTCCTGCTGTTATACCCCTGTCTCACCCACAGTATGCGGTTTGACTATACGAGGACCGACGCACGGAAAGATGGAAACCAAATCACAGCGCCAAAACCCGCGGTGAATCATGATGAACCGTACTTACGGCCACCGCGCGAAACCTCGTAGGTGAGATAGGGGTTTTAGTAGTTAACAGATTATGGGCCAAACTTGGCTGAGTGATGATGGTAGAATAATTATAAAGGTCTTGACTAAAACGACATGCATGAGGAATCACAAAGGAGTTTTCATTTTCTGCAATGGAAAAGTACTCGATCTAGTTACTTTTATCAGAAAGTAACGCTGTAATGTAACTGATTACTTTTTAATGACAGTAATTTTGTAATGTAATTAGTTAGTTTAAAAAGTAACGTCCATGGAAGTAACTCTGTAGGGTCTTATTTACAAACAGGATATTATTCTTACAGTTAACACAATCTTCTACCACGAAAAAACTTCCAATGATCTTATCCAACGTTCGGCCATTTTGCAATATCCCCATTATAATCCATTTATGAATTTAAGATTTACACATTATGATGATTCGAATGAATCTGGATGTGGTATTACTTTAAAAAAAAAAAAAAAAAAAAAAAAGAACAAAAATAATGCCGAAGAGTTGGTTCTGTATTAAAAAAAAGAAAAGAAAAGAAAGAAAATAGGACTTGTCCAATTTAAAAAAAAAAATGACATGCAGATAGAACACAAAAATGGCAACTCAATTTAAAATATTTTTTAATGCAATAAAGTAATTAATTGTAAAAAGCCATAAAGTTTCAAAAAAAAGATTTAACCCATATATAGGTTCTGGTAGTTGATGCTAATTCTGTGATCTGCAGAGGAGGTGGCTATGAACAACTCAAAATGTCCAATTTAATAAAGACAAGCAAAAAACCAATGGAAATGATGTTCTGCATCACTGGAATAAACTTCCCCTAGCTGTTTGAGAAACCACCTCTTCACTAAACTAGCTCCGTAAGCTAATGTCTACAATCGTCTCACAAAATAAAAATAAAAAAAATGTAGAAAAAATTAGGAAAGAAAGAAAAGCTACTCTATATTGACTTTTAATTAACCTACGTTACTGAAGACTGTTCCTTGGGCAGCAGCTATGACTCAGTCACTGGTTCACTGGTTCCTTCCTTGGACCACTTCTACTAGGCAATACCGCTGTATACCAGGATCTTCCCACAAGGTTTGGAGTTGCTCTGATCCACTTGTCCAGCCATCACAATCTGGCCCTTGTCCAAGTCATTCACCTTTACGCTTGCCCATTTTTCGTGCTTCCAAGACATCAACTTCAAGAACTGACTGTTCACTTGCTGCTTAATACTGTATATCCCGCACCGTGACAGGTGGAAGGAGATAATCAATGTCATTTCCTCCACCTGTCAGTGGTGTTAACATTAGGGCTGATCAGTGTGAGGTTTACCCAAACCATGACGCTGTACATACAGTGCATGCTACAGACACATCAGCTGTTACTTAGGCAGAATAATTAACATAAATGAATGACTGGAAAGCATAGTTATGTGAAGTCACCAGTAAAACAGAGCTCGGAGTCAGCCACAGAGATGGTTTTATTAATCGAAAAAAAAATGGTGGAAGAAACAAATTCCACTGGGCTTCATCCAAATGGTCAAGACGAACAAATCCATGATATAATGCTTACTTTGATTTAATGATTTAATGCTTACGTGGCTCTGGCCTTTTGGGGCGTGGCTCTGCAGGAATGGGGGTGTGCTGTGGTGTCTGGCCCCAGGATGATTGCAGAGGATCCTTTTAGTATTGTGGATTGCGAAGGGAGAGCTCGGTGGATCAGACTTGTTTGTCTGGCGCATCCTATATAAGCATGGGCGCTCAGGAGTTTGGAGCCCGGGTCGGCGGTGTTTTGGTGCACCTTGTTAAGGCGCGTGTGGCCAATAGGCAAAAAGCCCAAGATCTCAACATGAGTGAGCATCCATGGGATGCACCGGACAAACAGATCTGATCCACGGAGGCCCGACCCCACAGCCCGTAACACCCAATGGATCCTCTGCCATCCATCGTCCTGGTGCCTTACACACAGTACACCACCAGTGGACACGCAGAATACACATCGAAGTGCCAGAGCCGCTCCAGGGGAACAAGGGGAACATAAAACTACATAGGTTTTAGGTTCCTCTTGTGCCACTGGTGTGAGTTTAGCCCTGCTGAGCCTCGTGCATGGTGGACTTTGGTGCACCGTGTTCAGGTGCCTTTATATTCAATTTTTTGTTTTTTACCCACTTGAGCTGCATTGGCCTTCTATGGGATCAGACCAGACAGGCTGGCCTTTGGTCCACGCAGGCATCGGAGAGCCTTGGGTACCCATGATGACCTGGTATATAATTGATAATCAAAATTAATTGAATCACTCGGCGGTGCTGTTAACGTTATGGTCGATGCACTGTATAGTTGTACGTAGTTGCAGGAGCTGAAGGTTATGCAAATTTAATGCACATCATTCTGCTTAATCGATATGAGACGATTAATTAGCTAATCACATTTCAGTTAAAATCCTATTACTTTGTAAGATTTTTTTTTTTTGACCACGACATGGAACTCTTTGGAACTCACTAGTAGTGATTGTGAACATACAGTACAATCATGGCACGTCACATGAACATTACTACAGTATTATCAGTATTATAGTATCAGTACTATTATTCTCACTTGAAGTGAGGATGAAGCGTTAAACTAAACGGAGCATGGCGTACAGTAGTAATGGGAGCAGAAAAATGGTTGAGTGTACATTTCCACGTGCTCACTGAAGCACGAGGGCACATTTTCTGCCTCTCCCAACGTTCACTCTCGTGCACAACACTCTGCCATCACAACTCGCTTCCGTTACCAAGACAACAGGTAGGGGAGTATTCCATCGGGGTCTGTCTGTGTGCGTGTGTGTGTGTGTGTGTATAAAGTCTAAGTGTGTAAGAAGGAGCATGCGGTATTCTTCCCTTTCTTATATGCCCCCACCCCCTCCAAACAGACCAACTGCTTAATGTCACACTGGCTGTCGGTTTCTACGAGCCCAGAATGTCAGATGAGATGGCTGGCAGCCTGGGCGCTCCGTGTGGGCGGGTGGGTGTGTACATGTGTGCATGTGTGCGTGTGGGATGGCTGGCAGGCGGGAGCGTGATTGCTGGAGAGCGATCATGTTAATCGAAGTGTGTGTGTGTGTGTGTGTGTGTGTGCGCGCTCAGTCTTTGTAATGTGGTAAGCGATTGGATTATAACCAAGGTGACTCTTGGATCTGATGCAGAGAGGCGAAGGAAAAAGTGGAGGAAATAAATTTAAAGCTAAATAGGACAATGTGATAAAAGAGCGGCACGGTTCAGGTACAATAGATCTGAACTGCACGAGCGGAGGCAGTATTATAGGTCAGGGCAGTAGTACAGTATGAATTTGACTCGGTGACTCATTTCCACTACGAGCTTTAAATACATGGGCGGATAACAGGATTTAAAAAATAGAAGAAAACAGGACAGACTACTGTATGATTATGTGGCTGTGGAAAAGCTATGGAAAAAAAAAAAAAGGAGAGAGAGAGAGAGTGTCGCATTATTGCCAAGCCAGCAAGTTGCGCCGTGGCGGCCGCATGCACCACTGCACCCCAAAACTGCTGGAACGTGCATTGATGGCAAAGAAACAGCATGTTGGGGGAGGACGTGGGCTACTCTGAATGCAGTTCTCTCTCGATTTGATATGGAATCAGCCTCTTGTCATGATGAGAGGCAGAATGGTTTAAAAAAAGAAGAGGTTTCCGTGGATGGGGAGTTAAACTCCAGATGGATTACACTTTACATGTGTGTCTATAGCTGCTTTTTTAAGCTCAGTGAACAGGCTGTGGCTAGATCATGCTGCAGGAAAAAAAAAAAAAAAAAAAGACCACATGAAGCCGCTTTCAGCCAGATAGACGCAAAGGAGATGATTTTAGCTGTTGCAAGTCTAGCCGGATTGTAAAAGTGGGAATGTTTGCTTCTTAAAAAGTCATGATGATGTGGAAAAGCCCTAAACCAATATCATGAGAAAAAAAGAACGTCAATCAAATCTCACAGATAAAACCTACACTTGTCTAGAATGAAAATACTAAAAATTTGTATTAAAAATAAAATTGCCCAAATTATGTCTCCGGAAATGAGTACGTCCATGGACGTTTCATCTTGTTAAAAAAAAAATAAATCTGCAGTAAAGTTCCGCATTGATGCCGCCGGAGGGTCAAAACCAAGGTGAAGAGTCGCGAAATGCTCATGACAACGCGCCGGCGCATTCAGCTCACGGAACGGTGAAATTTGCGGGCGACGTGGGGTTCCGAATTCTGCCTCACCCCCGCGACTCCCCCTACCTCGCCCCTACACCAGTGACTTTCTCCTTCATCACCTGAAGAAACCACTTCCTGGCAGGCGTTTCAAAGACGATGCCGAGGTGATTACCGAGGTGGAACTCTTCCTTAATAGCCGAAAAGAAGACCATCGTCCATCGTGTGTAGCCTTAAGTGGAGGATATGTAGAGGAGGAGGAGGACTAGGCTCATGTTCATTTGGTTTTTTCTTAGCAATAATAACAATTTTATTACTTCCCCTCGTAATTAGCTAGATTTCTTTATTTATTAATGTTAAAACACAAATGGGCATCGGTGACTCAGTGGTACTGTAGGTGTCTCGCCTGAAGACCCAGGTTCGACCCCACAACAAAATGGCCAAACCCCAGCCAATGGATACACTGCCTGTTCCAAGTCTGGATAAATTGGGAGGGTTGCGTCAGGAAGGGCATCAAACCTGTGCCAAGTTCTGTGTCGGATCAGATGGTCTGAGCAGCCGAAAAACAAACACAAATAATATGAGCTAACAATTAAATATTAAGACATTTCCCAATATTATACATTCAAATCAGCTCTTTAATTCTTTACACACATTGCTTTATGGGTAACTGCTTCATAATGATTTTAAAGCTGGATTACAAAAGAACCGTATTTCCCACCTCAATGTCAAATTATTCCAAAATGCTCTAAACCAATATCACATCCTGTAAGTAAAAAAAGTAAAATATTCCTACCCTGAAATAAGCTACACTTGGCTAGACTGTATCTAGACTAGCTTGTTATTCTTGATAATAAAATCCACCACAAAGTAACATCCTCAGTAGAGCAAGAATGAGAAGTGACGTCCTGAGTGAAGGAAAGAGGCGGAGTGACGTCCCCAGATAAGCAGGAGGACGTCCGCCATGGAGTGGGAAGGAGGTATGTCCAATGTGCAGCTAAATGATCTTCAGATGTCTGAGGCGGAGCAGGGAGACGCTCAAAATGGTGTCCTCAACGAGACAAAGCCGTCTTCGTCAGAAACGTCTCACTGGTGGATCTACACACATCACAACAGTCCTGAAAAAAAGAAGTAAATAAATAAACAACCTACTGTTGGCCGCACTGTCTCACCGCCGCTTTCCGTCTCCCCAGTCGCTGCTGTGCAGGTGTGAACGTATTACATCAGTTCATGTGTAACTGCGGAGCGAGCAAAAATGGACGCCCCACTTGTGATTTGCAGGAAAGAAGAGCAGCGTGCAGTGATTAATTGTTTGTGGTCTGAAGGGGCTGGAGGAACTCACGGGAGAGCATAAACAGAAGCGTTTGGATATCTGCAAACTATATTTGAAACGATACTCTAAGGAATGTGAAAGTTTCTTAAAGAGAATCATCGCTGGTGAAACGAGCCTGAGAGTAAACGGCAGAGTATGGACCGGAAACATCCTCAATTACAGACTGAGAAAAAGTTCAAAATTCAAGAATCAGCTGTAAAATTCAGCGTTCTGGGATTCTCCGGCGCCAGTATTGGAACATTATCAGGAAAAAGGTTCAATAATCCACAGTGCTCGTTACAGCGAGACGCTTATTGAGGAGCTGAACTTCGGGTTAATTGCAGAGGACCTCTAACAAGGACATCGTGATCTTGCATGACGAAGCACGTCCACACACTTTTGGCCACCTTGTCGACACACCACCAAAGTGTCATTTTGAGGTGTTAAAGCTTCCTCCTTATATTCCTTTTCTCGCTCCGTTGGACTTTCACCAGCTTGGTCCCCTGAAAGCAGCCCTACGAGGACGAACATGTACACGAACATGTCCGCTGCATCCATGCATGCAATAGTGCTCGTACAGGAGATTATATTTTTATCATTTGTGAAACGTTAAAGACATCAAATCCAAATGATAAACGTGATTATGATGGCTATGGAGACAATACAAGACATGACCTGAACATCGGTGCTTAAATGAGACCGAACTTTAGGAAATCTCACTGTGTAAACACTCTTACTGTACGCTGCAATCTCGTGCTAAACCTGTGCCGTAATGACAGCTTAAGTGATATGACGTGACAACATGAAAAAGCAACAGAAAATTGGAATGGCGGCTTTTTATAACGTAACCGGAAGGACAGATTCCCCTCAACGTCTCGTCTCCGACTGAGCCGCGCTTACGACACCCAGAGTTCTGTATCCGCATGTGGAAAGCGTCGTACTGAAAGGAATTTTTTTTTTACCCAATAAAACAGCAGCAGCGGCAGCAGGGGCAGTTCATCACCGACATGTACAAATCTCATTTCTATGCTAAAATCTAGATTTAGTGGTATTAAAGAGACCTGGAGTGATTTTCATTTATGGCAATTCACTTCAAGTCAATTCTCAACACTTTAAATCTTGTACGCAAATATGCAAGGAGTAGAACACTAAATTATTAATGTGCGGGATCCTGTGGAAAATAAAGCAGACTTTGCTGCTTGCGAAGCAAATCTGGCTTTGAAAAATGTGCCTGCATTTCCATAAATTTTATTGAAAATCTCACTCGAGGGTACTGGGGCTTATTTATGTTTCTTTTTTTGGAAATCCTGAATTTTTTATTATTTTTTTTTGTCATAATGCATATTTCTTAAACACAAATCACACTTGCTCATCAATGTCTAAACTGACAGTCGAGTCCGTATTTGACCTTTGAACTTATGACCCACGCGAGTTCGTCTGATATCCCGAGGCATGTATCACCCCAGTCTGGGCTGTCTCCATGGCAACAAGGCATTTGCTCCTGAAACGTTGAGTGAGAGAATATAGGCATGCAGCATGGGGCTGCTAACGATCCTCACACTCACGCACGCGCACACACACACACCTGTCTCTGATTCCCAACTCAACCTGAATAAACACCCATCCTCATTACATGTTTTCATGCAAACAAGCAAACCCTTTAAACACCGCTCCTGCTTGCTAATCCCCGTTTCATTTTCTTTTTATTCGTCCTACATAAATGCATCATAAATTAATTCGACCCTTAAGCTCTCTTCCCTCACTTAATTTTCCTCCCACCGCTACCAACCAGCCTTCTTTCTCTCCTTCCCTCTCCGCCTGAAATATGCAGGGTTTGGCATCTTGGCTCATGTCTCAAGAAGCATTATCATATCTCAATCCAACACATTCATTTAACAAGCCGTGTAAGTGTGTGTGTGTGTTTGCGCGAGTGTGTGTGGACGCACACACAAGACAGACTGCTGCTCATCACACAGATCCTGTTAACTGCAGGAAATCACATTCTGTTCATTAAATTTCTAACCGAAGGATTGCAAGTGAGAAGAAAGAAAGAAAGAAAGAAATAATAAAAGGGATCAAATATAATTCTTTAAAGTCTGCAGACTTTTACTCTCACCACTTATTCTCACCCAACACTCTCTCAATCGGCACCTGGTTTATATTTCTTATAAATAAATCAATAATGAATATCCTTCTTCACACCAGGGATGACTGAACTGGTTTCACGCAGCGGTCTTCGCACCTTTATGGGATTGTGTTCTAGACTCTGGATGAGCTGAGGATTTCCCAAATGATCACAGAATCCTGAAAATCGGTGTATAGATGCACATATATTATTCGCCACCTTCTGAACGTGAGGAGGCAAGATAGCATTTAAAGGCAGGAGGTGAAAAAAAAAAAAATCTGGTTAATCCGGCTTCATGGTGGATGGCTTTCAGCCCGAGTCTGGTGTGACAAAAATCACATGTGGGGTTCGAGTATTCTTTAGTTGAGCTGAGATGAGGAGACTTAGGATGCATAAAGTAGTGCGTCAGGATCGGTGGGGGGGGGGGTACAATTTTAGCCACAGACCGGTGAAGACAACGTGTCAGGGTTTTGTATTATTATGATCATTATTATTATAAGAAATTCTGCAACATTCATTTATAGCCACCAATAGAAGAAAGGCAGAGTAGATGAAACTCAGGAACTGTACGAACATGCTACTGATAATGATGAGACATGTGAAGTTCACAGTAATTTTCATGAATCACGTAAAAGGACAAGTGAGAGTTTATTAAGATAAAGTAATAACACGAACAGTGCAGTTTTAACCACACAGTGTTTCCTAAAAGAAAGTCCTTCTGCAAGGATGAGACGCAGAAAATAATATGCAACCTGAAATGATTCCATTTTTTACCATTAATATCGCACCCCAAATTATATGACTATTTTTTTTTTACTCTTACTTGTTACAGTGAAGAGAAATCTGTGAAACCCAACGCAATAAATGTCTTGTTGGCACACGATTTATTTCTTCTCTTCGTCATTTTATCCTAAGGGGTTTCTGCAGTTTTTTTTTCAATTTTGCATGAAATCTCTACTTTGAATCATCTGTGGTGTTGTAACGGTCTACATTTAAACCCAGGCTCTGTGGTGAACTGCCCTCCAGAGGGCCATGATGAAGAAAGACATTTAAATTACAGTATGTAAAAAAAATAAGTAAATAATAAAAACACCCAGCGGTGAGCTGTTAGAGGAAAATAATCAATTAAGCGTGGTGTGATGAATGCAGTTTCTGTTTTCACCATAAAATTGATTTTTCAGATACTACTGTAGGACATCCCATTGTATTCCGTTTATACTGTACCACACCAGTTACTGTATATACTGTGAAAATGATTCACTCTTTCACAATTTGGGTCCTGGAATATGGTCGTGCCATCAGAGTAGAAAACCTCCATAGATGTGAGAACCTGGTCGTTCAGGACATTCAGGTCGTCAGCTGACTTCATTTTATTGCCACATAACGCTGATGAGCCCATATCTGACCACCTGAAGCAAACCCAGATCACACCTCTGCCTCCTTCATGCGCCTCCCTCCGTACCCTGACGCTCCCATCGCTCTGGAATAGGATCAATGTGAGCTCATCAGACCACATGACCTTTTTCCATCGCCCCAAATTGAAGCCTTTTTTCTGATTAGTCTCACCAACAAGTGATTTTGTTATAGACACAGCTGGGATAAAACCAGAAAGATCAAATCGGTCTGCCCTGACACGACCTTAAACGTGAAGGAACAGCTTCACTTTATTACAAAGCGCTGCCACTGAACACTATTCAACTGTAAAGCCGTCAACAACATCTCCAAAACACAGATTTATATATAGTATTTTTTAGCATTCGCCATACGTGTGTTACTATAGAAATGATGGAACTTGTTGCTATAGAAACAATGACTTAGAAAAAGTGCGTTCATACGCTACAACTCATATAGGGGTCCTGAAATTCTCCACACATACAGGAATAATGAAAAAAGCACTTCTAAATATTTTCATTTTCTCCCATATAGTCTTTAAGATTTATTTAAAGAAGAAAAAAAAAAAACTTATTGAAATTATTCTCTCGGCTGGGTCAGGAAGCTGTCACAATCTAAACTCATTCAAGTGCAATTACATGAATAACACCAGATGTGTTAACATCAGTTCATCATGAGCGAGACAGATGACTCCATATGCGTTTACAAAGAAACTGCAATCATGTAGAGGATGTTTTATAAATAAAGCTGCATTTTGCTATTAAAAAATATATTAATTTCACCATACATGCTGTTATAGAAAACACATTTTGAAAAACCTGATTTTCAAAATCAACAGCACGGTGGTTTCAATTTCTACGACAATTTATAAAGACTGATCAGCCTGCCTAATACCGCTTGCCACAAAAGCAAAAGCACACCGTCTCTACTGACTTGCCCTCTTCCCAAAGTGCATACTGGTGTCATCTCTTCCCCAGATAAGTGACTGACACACACACACACACAAAACCATCCACATGATTTGTTAAAATTTTTTTAAATAAATAAATAAATAAATAAAAAAAAAAAAACACACTGCAACGCACTCTGTGTTCTGACACCTTTCTATCATAGCTAGCATTCACCTTTGCAGACATTTTCTGTGGGATCAGTCAGCCTTCAGGTGCATAGATGAGCTTTGGCTGCCAATAACCCTGAAGCTGGTTCACTGGTTTTCCTTCCTTCGATCATGTCTGATACCTCCTGACCACTGCAGACCAGGATATCCAGCCATCACAATCTGGCCTACTGTATGTCAAAGTTGCTTAGATCCTTATGCTTGGTCATCTTTCCTGTTTACAACACATCTGCTTCAAGAACTAACTGTTCAACTTTGACCCGGGTGCCATTGTAACAAGACAATCAAATGTTCTTTAAGTCACACGTCAGGAGTTTTAATGTTCCGTGTGTGCATGGAATAATGTGATCCATGTGATCCAACATTCACTATATTTGGTCCATTTCACTGCAGGCTACAGTGACATAAATAAATCAGTAGATCAATATTTATGGTCATCAATACTTATGATGTATTGTTACATCCTTTAAAGTTTAGAGACCCTGCAGGAACCCGTGTCTGGAGTAAAGTGGTGATGGAAGACAGTCATCGTTAATATTTAAACAGAATGAATCTTAAAACACAGAATACATAATTGAGTTCTCGTCATTTACATGGAATTGTACAGACTCCACTGCACATATTCAGTACCGGTCAATAGTTCGGATACAAGTTTGGATTGATTTTCTACATTCTAGAAGAGATTTTTCTTTCAAAACTATAAATTAACATGTACTGTATGGCATTAGGTAATTAAAGAACAAAAACAGTCAGTTGTTATTTTAAGACACAAAGGTCCGCTGTTCTGGAACAGTTCCTGCAAGAACAGTATTGTCAAGTGCATTTGAAAAACCCATCAGACACCATGATGAAACTGGCTCTGAAGTTTTTTTTTTGCCTCTTCAATTCCAGCACCTGGTTATCAAACAGCCACTGATGCACGGTTGCCTAATTACTGTCCATCTTACTAACACCTCTTAGTCCCATTTGTGTTGTGTCTGAATAAATCTCCCTGTTTGTAGCTTGAATTCAAGCTGTATAAGCACAGACCTAAAATAAGATTAAACAAGATACTGTATTAGATTAGATGTTAAAAGAGAAAGCAGTTTTCTGAGAGTACGGCAGGTAATAGTATTGCTACAGTATTTAAATAAGGACGCTTTAGCCTGAAAGCTAGCTTTGTACATGGTTTCATGTTCTTCTTGTTGCTAGTGATATAAATGGCTGTGTTTTCCCCTGAGTAAAAGTAGCACTGGAGAGATATACACAACACCAAACACACAGACATACCTCAGAATTATGCTATTTGCCACATCTAGATTTATCAACATTAGCTAAGCAAGCCAGTAGCTAGCTAATTTTTCTTCAGCAGCAAATTCTCTGTAAATTTAGCTAATCAAGGCTGCTAATGAGTGTTGCATCGTTGTTTTTTTTTTTTTTTTTTTTTTTTACCACATACTAGCAAGAAATAAATTTAATGATTATATTCTGTTAACCTTGTTACAGAGAAAATGGAAGTGTGATTTAAAGTACAAACTGGAAATACACAAGACATTCAGTGCTGGCAAGATCGCTAATCGCCTGTATTACTAAAATAATTATTTTTAATTTTTTTTATTAATCACAAAATCCTAAAGCCAACAACTTATAGTAATGCATTTGTTAACAGTAAATGATCAAACAAATGTCTCAATTGAACATGTGTACACTTAAAAATTAAACAGAATGACTGATCTGAAAACGGATCGGG
>JAQQZT010000004.1:5930503-5940664 GCA_030068275.1 Clarias platycephalus | reverse complement strand
ACATAAAAAAGTTTTCTGTATATCCATCAGTCACATATACTGTACACACACACACACACACACACACACACACACACAGACACACTCCTAATATGACTTGTAAACATATTCAGGTAAAGCTAATCTTCTTCTCAATTGCATTACAAAGCTTTGTACATCTCCATTATAAATTCCTGCAACTGCTTCAGAGTTGCTGTGGGCCTCTTGGCAGCCTCTCAGACCAGTTTCCTCCTGGATCCTTCTTCTAGTTTGGAGCAACGTCCTGAACCAGGGAGAGTCTGTGTTGTACCAAATACCTTCCGCTTCTTAATAATATGCTTCACTGTGCTTCTAGGCAGTGCTAAAGCCTATTAAATTTTTCTATTTATCTCCTGTGCACAACCTTATCCTGAAGATCCTTTGACAGTCCCTTACTACACATAGTTGATTGTTTGCTTCATCTGCACTACCAGAGACTGGTATTGGACGTCATTTTTTCCCCCAGACATGTTGGTGTTAAATCTTATGCAAATAAATAAATAAATAAATAAATAAATAAATAGGTAAATGCAGCTGAATAAAACAAAAACTGTGTCTGTCTTCATACTAGGCTGCAAAGAAACAAAATGTGATCATTTTAAAGGGGGTGATTATTAAAAATAAAGGGTTTTAGGACTACAGTAGGTATAGAAAATAAAGTCTTAACTAGCTAGCTACAGTACAGTAGCTTTAACGTGTTGTAGAAAAATGTCGACTTCTAACTTGGGTAGAACTGTAATTTCTGTTATTTTTATCTTTAGTATCACCACCTATTTATACACAGAAGAAGAAATAAAACGCAGCTTTTCTGTATGTTTCTGCAGGACTGCGATGAATGAGAATAAGAGGAGGCACCATTTGTGCCTGTGAGCATGCGAGCGTGTACATGTATGTGTAGGTGTGTGTGTGTCCACACACGTGAATGTTCCACCAGAATGCAGGATTTTCGCCTGGACGGCAGCCATTGATACAAACCGACATCAAATCTCATTACAACCAGAAAGACTAAAACAGATCATTAAAACGCAGTCACATTACCTTCTGTCTTCCTGATTCTACTGCCCACTTGAGTGTGGGGAGGGGGGGGGGGGGAAACCTGACGAAAACACACACACACACACACACACACTTCGTAGAGTCATCACTATTTTTGGATAGAATGAGGGTGACTGGAGCTCCCATGTGTCTTAACATTTACCAAACACACTCCTCACTGTTTCCTGGGATGCTTCTTGCTGATGGGGCAAAAGTGTTGCTTTATAATTAATATCTACAATAAACTGACACACACGCTCGCCTCACTGTCTTCCTGAATCAGCCTGCTGGTGTGTATTTGTGCGCAGGTGGTGTCGAGGTCACATTCCTTGCTTTCCTCTTTGCTTCCTATCTTAAAAAAAAAAAATCTGATTTCCTGTTCAGATACAAACAAGCACAAAAACAGCAGGCGAAAGGGTTATGACGGCCTTTAGCCTGGAAAGCATATATTTTTATTAGAAAACCAACACAAAGACCTTGCCTTCTAAGAAGACACCTTCCTCCAGATTAACACACTCGAGCAGCTTTCCTGTCATAGAAGGTCAGCGGCGCAGCACGCCGCTTACTGTACTCAGCGAAATTAAAATTCATAAACACGCTGGAAATGAGGGTATTGCGCAAGGCCACATGCAGTGGTGTCATGTGTGATTAAGTAAGAGTCTGTAATCTGTGAGTAAGAACACTTGTGGTTTCTGAAAATAGCAAATCACCTTATGATTGTAAATCACTCATTTTCAGCTCTGCTTGGATTTAAAGGGTTACTCTGATGTTTTCATGTCTATTCGCAGTGTGGAGAAAGACGTACTGGAAAAGAATTAAAAAGCTTTTTATTCGTCGCTTTTTTAAAAGAACAGTTAAGTCCAATTCCATTAATAAAAACATACATCATAAAAATTCTTCACAGTCTACTACAGCCATTACACTAGCAATAAAACAAGAACATTGCACACTAGAAAAAACAAGAAATTATAAGTAGACAGGTAAAATCAGATCCTCAGACTGACTCCTGTCTCTTTTACCTCACTGTGTAGAACATGGAAAATAATCAACATCAGGGTTGGTGATATGATGTAGTCGAACACAAACCTGAAACTGATAATTTTTCTAACACAGCATGCTCCAATGCATTTTATTGTGTTCATACCACAAAAATCTTGGTCAATAAACCACCCACCATCCAGCTCTTTCCTATTACACAAACAGCGACCGATCAGGGAGGCAGGAAATCTAACATGTCCTTCCTCCGAGACACACGAAGCCTGCCAACCATCTTTTCATTCTGCTCGTGAAAGGGCAACATAGCACACTCAGAGAAAAGCCCCATCTGCCCCCTTTCATACAGGTGGGCTCACGGAGTCTCATGATTGGCTAGTGTCTGACAGAAGAGAGCAAGAGAAATTGTTTCACAATTGAAACAATGAAATATTATAATAAATATTGAATTATAATAAATATTAACTGGGATGCCCAAAGTCCAGCCCAGTGCCTAGTCTACAGATTCTAACTGACGTATGGCTTCTCTCTTAGAATGCCTGATTGGACACGGTGCTCCTTTCGCATCAAAGTGGCAGCATATCATCTAAACAAAGGTAGCTATCATGCAAAAAACTTTTTCCCCCCCTCTGAGTAGACCAGCAAACGAATTTACAGCATGATCTTTAGTCATAGCTACTGATGATAAAATAACAGTAAAAAGGGATGAATTTTAACAAGGTGGCAAACACTAAGCCGCTGGATTTGTAACAAATTAATGATGAGGTTTTTTTTTTTAATTACATATATTTCATCCATTTACTTTTGGTTTTTGAAATGGGGGAACCACATATAAACAGTGTTCATTAAATGTGGATGGAATTACTCTTACAGTATGCACTATGAGTTTATATTTATTATTTAATTTAAACCCAGGATACAGTGTTTATACATTTATGTACACACATCAAAATCAAAAATGACTTTAACATCACTGTGATCGTATACTATGGCATGCTTTATTACTCCATACTGTACATCATAACTTATAAATCATCATTTCTATGATATCACTATTACACAAGTTATAGTCCCTGGAGTAATGCTTTTAGCTATTTATTCCTGCCACACCATTTTACTCAATCCTGTCAGCAACCTGATTATTTACTCTCACCAATTGTCTAACATTTTCCACTGGTGTTTTGGCTAAATCGATGTTAAAGATGCACATACAGTACACACTGCTTGGCCAAAAAAAAGCTGCACACTTTCATATTTAATTCAGTCACCTTGAGCTTTGATTACAGCACATGATGTCGCAGGCAGTTCCTGTGTGATATGATTCCTCATGCTTCTTAATACTTATGCTTTCATAATACTGGAGTCCTGAAATATCCCTATGGCGTCACCTCCATAGATGGAATCGCTGGTCATCCAGTACATTAGGGCCATCAGCTGACTTCATTTTATTGCCAAATGATATTGCTGACCAACTGTAGCAACCCCAGATCACAACACTGACTCCAGAGGCTTGTATAGTGGGCATGATGGGTGGGCGGGCATCACTTCATGTGCTTCCCTAATTACCCTGATGTACCAATCGCTCTGGTATAGTGCCAATCTGGACTCATCAGACCACATGATCTTTTTCTTCAAAGGTCCAAAAGATTGCTCCAAAGTCTAATCTTTTTGCTCTGTAACAAATTCAAGTCCTTTTTTTTTTAATTTTTTTTATCAATCTCACTAACAAGTGGTTTACTTATGGACACAAATTAGTCCCAATCCTTCGAGTTCTCATCACATTGCATGTGTATGGAAATGTTCTTACTTTCACTATTAAACATAGCTCTGTATTGTACTGCTGATTTCTTTACCATGCAACTTCAGCAAGTGTTTAAGTGATCTCCATTCATGATTTTTTTAAAAACCCCCTTCACATTTATCTTACTCAAAGTTGAGGTTTCAGCGCTATCCTTCCAGTTTCTGATAATGTGTTGAGTTCTTAACCCAGTTTTAGTGATTTCAAATCTCTTTGTTTGATTCAGCCCAATAAATTGATCCTTCTAAAATGGTGACTTTTTTCTTTGGCCAGGCAGTGTATTGTTTTCATCTCTGAGTGTTTGTTTTGTCTAAACAGTTTTTAAACAGTTTTTTTTTTAAACAAAAAACTAGTTTTGCATAAATGCTAATTGATGGAGTTGATCACCTGCCTTAAGATTTTCTCCTTAAATGGAAATGTGTTTTTGTTCTTTTCTTAGGACAGGGAAGCGTACAGAAATTGTTTGTGGTAATCATGTTTGGTGAACAGTGCATGGATTGAAACAATGGTGGAGTATTTTACTGCACTGTGAACTGGGGCAAACACACACACACACACCCCACACATGGTCCATACTAATCAGTTCTACCACTGCAGCAAGAGGATTCCCTGATCCTTCTCTCGCTGTCCTCTCTGGCGCACACATATGCAGACACACACACACACACACAGTCAGAAAGCCTTTCGTCTCCTATGGACAGACACACAGACTGGCTGATGTCCAGGAAACCATGGAAACGGACACAATGCAGCAAAAGCCTGTTGCAACTCTCTGGTAACGAGAGAACACCCAGACTGTCTAGATGCACTACACACCACATGTAGAGCAGCCGATGTGCTATTTGATGACCTGTAATATTTGCCCTGTCATATTTAACCGAGTAAGCGGCTATGAATGCTATGGGAAATCTGCCTGGGGTCCACCCTCACAAAGACTGGGGTAGCGGTGTAGCCAGACACGGGTAGCTTGTGTCATTAATCTGCCAGACTGTAATGACAGTACTGCTCTGTTCCGATATGCTCTTTAGTGTGGTAATAGATCTCAGAGGAGAAAACAGCTGACACAGCAGGTGCACATCCTGCATACTTGACTACAGACGAGCATACAACAATGACAACATTAGCTAGAACTGAGCGTACACAGCTTTTAATAAGGCTTTGAACGTGATACTGCGACAAGCCCCACAGACACACACACACACACTCCTACCTACAATCAGAGGGGTGTGGACATTGGGTGGCACAGGGTGGCATCTGCCTTGTTAGCTCAAATCCCATTCATGCATAAATTCATGAATCTTGTGATCAGGGTGTGTATTTTGAAAACTGCAGACCTGTGAAGGTGTTACAGTAATATATTGAATTGGAGATGGGATGAGAATCTCTAAAATGCATCACTGTCTGGTATTTAATTTTGTGTGTGTGTGTGTGTGTGTGTGTGTGTGTGTGTGTGTGTGTGTGTGTGTGTGTGTGTGTGAGACGATGGGAGAGGGGGAGGCTGTTAGTGTGCATTTGCAAACCCCGGACACACCGCTGCATACACACCTGGCTACAGTCGGAGAGACGAGACTGACCGGGTTGCTATGGAGCTCGCGCCGCCCTGCGCCATTCTGCCTGGAGGCGCGTGCGCGCGCGAGCGCTCTCTCTACTGCCCTCTTTCTACTGCTCTCTCTCTCCCTCTCTTTTACACACACACACACACGGAAAGGCAAACGTGCCATGCACCTCCAGATGGCATGCAATTCCAATGTCATTTCTTCATTAAAAAAAAAAAAAAGCAACAGATGAAAAAGAGGAGTATGATGTGCAGACAGGTAACAGACAGGTGTGCACCGAGCTTACCTTTCACTTGGCTCTCATACTCCGTGAGGATCTCCTTCTCCTTTTTAAACTTCACCGTGACCGACATGATGGTGATGATCCACCCCGAGGGTCTCTCTCTCTCTCTCTCTCTCTCTCTCTCTCTCTCTCTGCGGTGCGTAATTTAGGCTACTACTGATCCAAACCTTTCTCCTCCTTCTGGTCCTCCTTCTCCTTCACTGGCACCGATGCGTCATATCCAGCCACGGGTTCACCACGATCCAGTCTCACGCGCAAGTCCTAAAAAAAAATCTAAACGCACCCTCGGGTTAAATGCCCCGGACTTCTAGGAAAGTGCACCGCTGTCACACCGAGGAGGGGAAAAAAACACCGACTGGCATTTAAGCCCAATAGGGCGTCGTTACATGGCGAGTTTAGAGCAAAAACCTACTGTCTGTCTGCCTGTCTCTCGTGTCGTGTTTCCGCGCTCGGAGAGGACGCAAACCGGGCGGCACGCGCTCCGCTAATCAAACGCGTGCGTGCGCGCGAGCAAGGAGAAATGCTCCACGCCTCGCGCACACCTCCACTGCACCCCCTACTCCAGTCAATTGAGATGGGCGGGGTTAAGGGGGCGTGGTCTAAGCAGGGTGGGTAACTAGGCAGAATTGACAGACAGCCAATTGTCGCGTCGCCTCCACTGGTCCAAAGCCAAAGTCCCCAGGAGTCACCAGAGCAGAGTAGAAAAGTATAGAGCGAGTAGCAGAATACTTTGACATACTTGTGATTTTTTTTTTCTTTTCTCTGTCTAGTCTAGTATGCTGGTGCTTGGTTTGGGACGCAGCCCTTAGCGCATCAGGGGGTCGTGTGTAAACACAAATTAAGCTCTGATTGGTTAATTGGCGCCATTAGCTGCATTCAGTCACAACACAGACATCGCGCCAAAAATGGAGGACAGATGCAGACTCGGTCTGGTGTATCGTGTGGAACACACACACACACACACACACATATACACACACGCGCGCGCGCACTGGGTTTGATATTGCAGAAAATGAAATGCTCTTAATGCGTTTTCAGTTGGAGAATGGGGAGAGTGGGGTCGGTTGTAACAGGAGCCTGTTGTAATGTGGTCTACTCACTAGAGTCACATTCATTCATTCAATCATTTATCTTCTATACTACTTATCCTGTGTACACGGTCACAGGGGCCTGCAGCCTATTCCAGGAAACTCTGGGCACAAGGTCGGCTACACCATGGACAGGGTGCCAATTCTGCATATCTTTAGACTGTGGGAGGAAACCAGAGTGCCTGGAGAAACCCAACCAAGCTCTCCATGCGTGGTTCAATTCCAGAGGCAGGAATCAAACCCCATGACCTTGGCGGTGCAAGGCCACGGTGCTAACCACTACACCCCGCCAGCAGAAGAACCACAAATATTAAAAACATCCAAAATAATTAATTATATTCTATAATGTATTATTTGATATTTACTGTAGCAAATGCACAAAAGAGGTTCTGATCACATAAAATGGCTTCCTTGCTGAAATGCTTCATGTCATAAACAATGCAGTTCAAAGACCTGACCCTATCAGCCCAAAATGCACCCACTCAAAGTTCCCCTGTAATTAAAACTGATGTTTCAGAATTTTTGTGCCTGTCCCTTACATTAATATATTGCATTAGTGCGTTACTTACAGAGAATCTGCATCATAATGCATCCTGTGTTAGTCTTGTGTTCAGTCCAATTACGCGCTCTCTAGAACATACACCTCTGGCCCCCCAAAAAAGTTGTCATTTCCAAAGGTTTAAATTATTGGGCTGAATCAAGCAGAGAAAACAATTAAGGACATTTGATATTATTGGAACTGGGTTAGGAACCTTTCAACACATTATCAAAACCTGGAACGGATAGTGGTGCACCGTCAATTTTGTGGAACAAATGTGGTCAGGGGAAAAAATCTTGAAGGAGATATTAATAGTGAAAGTAAGAGCATTTCCATACACACACAATTTGATGAGAACTCAGGACTGGGACTAAACAGTTGTCTGTCCATAAGAAAACCATCTGCTAGTAAGACTAATCAGACAAAAAGACTTGAATTTGCTAGGAAGCATAAAGATCAGACTTTAAAGTCATGGAAAATGGTCATGTGGTCTGATGAGTCCAGAGCGATGGGCGTGTCAGGTAAGAAAGGAAGAGCTTGAAGCGATGCACCCATCATGTGTAGTGTCCACTGTACAAGCCTCTGGAGACAGTGTTATGATCTGGAGATGCTTCAGTTGGTCAAATCTAGGCTCAGCAATGGTATGTGGCAATGAAGTGAAATAAGCTGATGACCTGAATGTACTATCTCCATCCATGGAGGTTTTATTCCCTAATGGCACTGGCATATTTCAGGACTCAAAGTGTGAAAGTGATACTGGGAGAATTTTCACACATGTGTGCTGTAGTCAAGCTGAAGGCGATAGAATTAAATCTATGAATTAAATCTATGAATGCATACACATGAATTTTCTTTTGGCCAGTATATATGTCCCATGCAAGAGTCCTGTCTTAGTAGCAATCATTAACACCAAATTAACATTAATCATTAACACTAAATGTAGTTTCTCAACGCATTTTGTCTGCTCACTATCTCCTATTCCCACTGCCCCCCACTGTTAAGGGAAAAAAATGCATTTATTATTTTGGAGCATTCCTGCATATTGTGCAAGTTAGTATTTATGTTTTTGAGGAGTCTTTCAAGACAGTTGAGGCAGGCCAGTGTTGCTACTTCAGACTAAGAATGAATGAGATTCCATCAGGGCTTTACCTCTCTGCTGTTTCAGATGACTAGCACTGACAACCCTTCAACTCTCCCATTGTGTCTCATCATTTAGGATATCGTCCTTGGTTGACAGGTGCTGGTAAAAATGGTGCTGAGAAAAGCACCATCTTAAAAAGCCTACTTGTTAAACTTTTCACTGTGCTCCATATTTAACTACGGTAGTTTGTCAGCTGATCATCAGGTTGCCCTACATTTGGCATAGCAGTGGTGTATCTTGAAAGCTATTGGCTGTTGTGTAAATCAACACACTCTTAATCTGACTTCCTGTTCCAAAAGGAACGCTCTCAAGCCATATCGTTAGATACCTTAATAAATTTTAAAAGAAAAAGTCCTTCATCTGAAGGAAACATTGTACAACGACAAAATGATTCTTTATTGCATGAAAACCATTTGTAGAATTCACACACTCACACTTTCTTTATACCATTTATCCTGTACAGGGTCACGGGATGACTGAAGCCTATCCTAGAAGCCTCATTACACCCATGGTGGGGTGCCAATCATTTGAAATGCCAGTTGGCCTACCCACCATATTCATTTACTGTAAATGAACATAAAATGGTATTTGCTTATTATAAATAGTTTAATGATACATTTTGCAATCATACTTGTATTAGTTCAAAAAATATTAATTTTTAAAATCTCATTTACTGTTTTACTTTAAAAGGTGCATGTAATGTTCTGTTTTCTTACCACAGGTGTACAAATGGGAAAAAATACAATGGTCACCATTGGCCTTCACGGTCCATAGTTGGACTACAGTGAGTCCTAAATGGATGGATGGAATGTTCTGCTAAAGCTCTAAACAAAATCTGTGGTATTGTTGTTTTAACGATACATTAAATCCACATTTCCAGGTTAAAAGATAAAAGAATTACAGATAAAAGATAATGGTATCACCCCATCACCACCGCAAACTGAGCCCCCTCGACCTATCATGTGTCCTATATCTCTTACTTTTGTCACAGAAAATTATTTGCTCCCAAATATATGAATGTAAAATAAATATAAATATAATAATATAAGTAAACAAATAAATAGTACACATTAAATCAGAGATTTAGAGTTACAGGTTAAATGGTGCCCGGGGAGACCCTAGGGTATAAATATGTCCAGGAGAATGACAAAAATTGTGCACTAACCTGCACTTGTGCACACTAAACTGTGCACTTTCTACTTACAGTAACAGTGACTGTGTTTAGGCTTGAATTCGAGCAGCTGAACTGACATTCCACGTCACCTACTTTGATCTTTCGCATTATCTGGAAACAGCAGATTTCTGATACAATACTCGAGGTCCATCTAGTGGTGGAATGTACTAACTACAGCAAAATCTCTCTCTCTCTCTCTCTCATAGCCAAATCTCAAATACTGCAAGTCTTCAATGCCCAGCTCTCATGTTCAAAAGATCAGGGGTAGAAAATACTAGAGTACTGCACCAGTATTGTCTTACTGTACATACTGTAAGCACTATTTGGGGTGTATATTTTACATGAACGTTTTTAAAAGTAAATATTGATTTTATACATTTCAAAGAAAAAAACAATAAACTTTAAACAGCATACTGTTTTATTCATACATCAACCATACAGTGGGGCAATAAAGTATTTCGTCAGCCACCAATTGTGCAAGTTCTCCCACTTAAAAAGATGAGAGAGGCCTGTAATTTTCATCATACTGTAGGTATA
>JAQQZT010000004.1:5876491-5895105 GCA_030068275.1 Clarias platycephalus | reverse complement strand
GTACCCTGCCTTGTGCCCGAAGTCTCCTGGGATAGGCTCCAGGCCCCCCGCGACCCTGATCATAGGATAAAGCGGTATAGAAAATGAATGAATGAATGTGTACTGTATGTGAGGATTCCACTGTGTTTTCTGTGATGTACTGTAGTGAAAGGGGGAAACAACCCAAGATAAATAAGTGCTGCCTTCGAATACATTGTGTTGTAACCAAACACCAAGAAATGGAAGAAGCAACGTGGAAGAAGCAACGTAGGTTTGCTGCACAAAGTCAGCCAAATTCACTCCCTGTTCGGTCATCAGAGAGAGAATCACGGATGAGGAATCGAGAAAGTAAATCGAATAAAGATGAAGTTTTGTCTTAAACCGACTCCAGTGTGTTAAAATTCACTTAAACCATCCAACAATCATCGCTGTTATTTCAGCTGTGAAAATATGAACTAATCCCAGTAAAAATATTCAGTTTAGCTTTTCTACATACAGTAATATATATTGGTTCAGGTGTGTGTGTGTTTACATTGAGTAAGTATGTTATTAGTAGCTTATGTTAAATCAGATTATTATCCGCAACATAACTGCTCGTAACATTGCTTTTATGCCATATTTTTAATTTCACTTGTGGTGCAGGTTAAACTTCAGGCAGATATCTACGTAAGTACTGCAAAGGTTTCATTAAATTCTGTCCGGCCAGTTTTCCGTGATGCTATGACAAAGTCTGCCACATAACTGCTCATAACTTCACTTCTACTCAACATTTTTTATTTAATTTATGGTGCAGGTTTAACATCCAACAAAAACCTAAGTACTGCAAAAATGTCATGAAATTCTGTCCAGACAGTTTTGTGTGATGCTGTCACAAGATCCGGCTAGACAGACATACAGACAGAAAATACAGACAGAAAATTTTCTGAGACTGGTTTTGGGTCCTGCAATGTATGAAACACAAAGATGTCATTAAAAGAGCGATTTCTGACCAACGTACAGACAAAACCTGTCTTTTATTTACGTATACAGATGAGTAATACCTGAATCATCCAGGATGAGAACACAAAAAACAGAAAAACATTATAAATAAACAATCTGTTTATTTAATCTGCTATTAAAATTGCGTATAAAAAGATGAGGTTTGCCATGGGAAGAGAAAGCACTGCGGGGCCGGCTGTGGTTTTTCTTACTGTATGAAGGTAAGCTATAAGCGAAACAATCCCCTATATTTATAGGGATAGATGCAGGACAGGAGATGGACATGTTATGTACAGTAGTGCGGCCCAGTAAGCACCCGAGCAGCCCATGTGTTAACATTTTCCAAGTCTCCTAATAAAATCTGATGCAAGGGGTGTTAAGGAAGTATGTCCAGACATCACTGCTTACGTTATGGGCCAATAAATGACAAATAAATTGAGACGATATGAAAGGAAATGATGATAATAATAATATTTAAAAACAGATTATGGAATTTTACCACCCTGTTTCCCCTCTTAACCAATATTATTGTGTTTGGACTGCGAACACTGGGTTTTATTTAATGTGGAAAGAAATGAAAATTAGCTCAACAATGCCTATAAGGGCATTAAACACTGTTGTATAATTGTGTTTATGGGCTCCGGAGACACGAACTGAAATAAAACATTCTTCACTTTCTCTCTCTCTCTCTCACCCACACACACACACACACAAATTAGGAAATCTTTTGAATCTTGGCCAGTGTAGAGACGGAAATTACAGCTCATGTAAAATCACTTCATCATCCATGACCAAGAGGAAAACCTAAGAGCTCTACCACAAAAGAGAGAGATGGTTAACCTGCACAAATCTGACACTAGTCACCATCATATCAAGGAGGAGAATCATATAGGTTTTTCACATTTTAAATTTTGGTTGATAAATATCTTATCTTCAACAGATTTGAGAAAGTTCTCAGTCCTAAACATAGTTGTAAGGCACTTTAATGAACACTGTCCAGGCTGGTCACTGCAGCGTAAACATGAAATTCTTTCTCCTGCTTTTAGCCGCTGGTGAAGGTATTTTTAGAGGTAGCAGCTAAATCTTGATAATAAATGAGGCTAAGACTTCCCACACTCTTACTTCATCACAGAATACATGTTTAAATATTCAAAAAAGTTCCGTGACCCTCATTGTAAACAAACTCACACTGGCCATATCTTAGCAACCGAACATGACACAGCAAAAAAAAAACACAAGCAAAAAAAAAAAAAAAAAAAAACTTGGGATCAAAACGGACCTTAATGAGCCAGGAATCTGAAAATATACATAACTCAAATCACCCGAAATATGACTTCTGATTAGATGTGACAGGTCACAAATTATTGTAAAAAAAAATTGTGAACACCGTACAAAATAGCTTAGTACAAAATCTCTGGATTTAAAGACTTCAGTTGCATAAATTGAGATATAAAACCACTCAGTGTAAAAATCTAATTCAGCTCAATGTATATAATATTTCAGTGTATGTATAAAGTAAGCGTATAAGTGTATGTAAGTATATACTGTATATAGTATAAGTGTCTAATTATTTCTTTTATTTATTTTTATAACAGCACAGCTTATCATTTTATTCTTGATTCACAGTAAGTCTCCATTATATCTCTTTCAGTTACTTCAAAGACTTCTGTCTGGAATGATAACAGGTTAAATGAGAAGACAAGAAAAACCTAGAGAATAGTGTTTGACGTACCTATAAATATTATTCCACTTCCTTGGGGTTGCAATTATGATGCCAATTTAAAAATTATTATATTAAAAAAAAGCTTAGGTCTTTTCCAAGAGTTTAAGTTGTCAGGGATTGATCGGTTGATCTGAGGTTGTATTAGACACTCATTAGTTTTGAAGAAGGTGAGATGACAAGGAACTGCAGCACCCGTGTTCATACATAACTTACGAAATCATAAAACACTTTTTTTTGGTACCTCAGTGGGTTATGACTGAGTTACTTATCAGAAAGTCTGCAGTTCAAGCACCAGCTCCTCCAGACTGCCATAGTGGGCCCTTGAGTAAGTCCCCAAGACCCCGTCTGCTCCAGGGGTGATCTCTCATCGCTAACCTTCCAGTCTGACCTCAGCCCCCAAGCTTGGATATGCAAAGAAAGAATTTCAATGTCCATTAATGTATACAAGACAAATAAAGCCTTAATAAAGTCTTAACCTAACTGGAGGTTGAGGTAGAATCCTGAAGGATTTTTTTTTCATAACAACATAAAATGTTTTATTGCTCTGATATTGTAGCAGATTTTTTTATTTATTTAACAATGACACATTGTACATTTAATGCTTCTATATTTGGAACCTCCTCAAAACAATTTATAGCAGCTGTAAATAGTCAGTCTCTCTCTTAAAATTAAAAAGACAAACAAAGCTTTACTGTATATAACTGTGAAAGTGTGCAGTTCTCTATTGTAAATAAAAACCTGACTGTTTTCTGTTACCTTTGACTGTTGCAACGTGCTGGCACAGTAAACTCCTTAAATTAATAAAATGTGGAATAAACATCTCATCATGAAAAACATCACAATATTAACCATCACACACATTTTTAAAAAATAAAGAATCAATACCTGTATAAAATATATAGAAACCATTGCATAATAAAAAAAGTGTGCATTGATCTAAACCGGTGATTTGAAGTATCAGATTCAAGAACTCAAAAGTATATTTATTGAAAGCCAACAGTAAAATCCTGTCTGCTAAGGGGAACTATTAATAAAAAAGTATACTGTATTTCCATTATACTGATTATTTGCATGAACTGTATTGTACATAACCTTGTGCAGCGTTAATAATTTGAATATTAAACTATTCTTTAAAAAAATGCTCTTATTACAGTCCGTTCTGCAGAATTAAAGATTATTACTAATTCTTAAGGCTGACATCACTGTAAAAAGCTTTGCAGAACATTTGTTGATTCATGCATAGCACACACAGTTAGGCTTATTTCATCCTAAAATGTAAAACATTTTACTGATAGCAACATCTGCCCTGAACCCCCTCCAGCCTCATTTTGGGGCTGTTAAGATTTAGATTCGATCACTTCAACTCAGGATTCCTCTGAAATCATTCTTTAAGAATGACTTTGAATCAGAGTGTAAGTAGTGGCTCAGAGATCATCCTAGGAGCCATGTGCGATGGATGAAATTATAAGAAGTGTGTAAGAGATTAAATATAATTAAGCCAGGTGTATATAATAGATAAGATTATCAGGTTATCCCTTCTTCTTCTCCTCTTCCGCTCTCTCTTTCACTTTAACATATTTTTTTTTTCAAAAATTCCAATTATATTCATTACCAGCTCTGGAATTACAGTTGTGTGGGACATTTGACTTATGCCACATATTCCCCATGCTGGGACGCACATCGCCCTTCAGTCTCATCTTAATCTGCAGAAACACTAACTCCCATCAACACAAGAGGCTCATCAACAGCGTGCTCATGTAGTTTGAAAGCCTGGAGCTTAAAACTGAAGCAATATTACAGAACAACACAAATATTAAAGAACAAATAATCTCCTAGTCTACTTAAGGGCTCCTAAAATGTCTCAACTGGAAATCAAAAAGTTATTTCGTTTTTGGCCTGACTGCAGTCGAGGTTCAATTGACAAAAATGAGCTGAAAACAATCTTGTTTTAATAGAAACAAATTCACAAATTCATGCTTCCTGTTTTGAAAACAGATTTAAATCACTTATTAAGCAAAAAAAAAACAACTTTTAAAAGACATTTTAGGAAAATAATCAAATCCATGCCATTACCACCCTCATCATCTCATGTTTCAAGTTTGAAGTTTCAATTGTCATATGCAGGGTAAAGAAACCTGTTCCCCCTGTACAATGAAATTCTTCCCTAATGAATGCCGCTAAAAAAGTAGAAAATAAGTAATAAAAATAGAATAAAAATAGTAAAAAAAAAAATAAAAAAAATAAAAAATATATATATATAAATATGGGTATACAAAAGAATAGGTTTTACATATATATCAACATAGAATTAAGCCTGAATATGAAAAATATGCCAAAATATGAAATTAATATCAAAATATAAACACTGTAAAAACAGACGTAGTGTGCAAATTACGCAAGTGTTTGGTAAAGTCCGATACATGTTAAAAAAAAGAGAGAAAGGCCGCAGTGTGTGTGTGCAAAGCTGCAATGGTTTGTGCAAATTGTGTAAGTGATTGTTCATGATTATTATTATTATTGTGCAGGTGATTGTGCAAAGTCTGCAATTAATGTCCAATATCTCTGTCAGTAGTTGGAAACAGTTGAAAAAGACCATGCTTGCGCACTCCTGTCAGCTGTTTAGGAGTCTGATGGCAGTGGGAAAGAATGAGTTCTTTAGCACCATTAACTCATGAACACCTTTTTGCAATGACTATTTTATCATTTTAGCTTAATGTTCTCATGCATGTTAGCATTCACTGGCACTGGAGACTCCTTCCTTAAGTGATAAATAAACATGCAGGAAACCTCGGCTTATCAACAACTGAACATCTTTCTTTTTAAATAACAGCATATTTGTCATTTCTTTATCAAACGTTTTAGATTTTAAAGAGAAATGTGATTAGATTTACAGCTGCTCTTGTAGCAAATGAATCAACACCATCTGACTAATCAGCAACCACGACTCAACAACAACACTACAGTGATATAAAGGTTAATAAAAACTCAATTCATACTCAAAATTAAAATCACATCTGTTTCTCCTCTCATTATTTTCCCAACACCTTTAAAAACAACCTCTCGATGTTTCGGTTTAATTAAGATTCCATATTTCTCTGCATTCCTTCACACTCTACAGTATGTTTGAGCAGACTTAATTAAAAGCTTCTACTCTTTTCAAATCCCTGACGCATGATGCATTTCTGCATGTCCGTATGAAACGGAAAATTCTGAGGGGGCTACAATTCATAGTGAGCGTCCCAGTGTTCCACTGTGACAGCAATCAATAGCAGTCAGTGCATTATCCATCCTCCAGGATAGAGAGTATAGACAGACTGAAAAAGAGGTCTGAAATTTGAAAATCTGTACAGAGGATGAGAGGATAAAGGCTATATTGAGCCTGAACCTGTAGCCGTGATGGTGTGGTGATAAAGAGGAGAGTAACCTCAGAATAACACCAGAGGATAATAATAAGCCTCTTTCTGTCACTCTCATTCTCTATACCGCTTAAACTGTACAAAGGTGCGGGAAGCCAGGATCCTATCCCAGGGGACTCGAGGCAATAAACAGACTACATCTTGGACGGGGTGCTAATACAATGCAAGGCATAATGACACACGTTCACACACTACAGGCAATTTGGAAACACAAATTAGCCTACCATGCATGATTTTACTGTGGAAGGAACCGAACATGCAAACGCACACGGACACGAAGGCGGGACTCAAACCCTCAACTCTGGAGGTGCAAAAAGTTAGAATAAAAAAGTATAAATACATTTTAATTACTTATATCTACATTTAAAGTTTCTTCCATTCTTCTCGGCAGAATCCTTAAGCTCGACCACGTTGGCTGGGCAGTTTTGGTTTACTATCATATTTCAGGTCTCTTCCGAGATGCTGTACAAGGTTCAGATTCAGACTCTGGTTGAGCCACTCCAGGACTTTCAAAGAGTTGTTCTGAAGCCGTTTTCACGTTTTTTTGAACACTGTTTTCATAAAGTTATGGTTTGAGTCCTGCCCTTGTTAGGATAGCTCTTTATTTTATTTTCATCAGTTTTCCTTCTATACTGACTTATTACCCAGTCAGTATAGAAGAAAACATTTCCACAGCATGATGCCGCCACCACCGTGTTTGACCACCCAGTTCCCTGAGTTTCCTGATCTTTGTGTCATTAGACCAGAGGATTTTGTTTCTCATTGTCTGAGTTAATGTCTTCTGTCTGCAGCGCTCTGATTGATAGAACGCTGCAGTGATGGGTGTCCTTCTGTAAGTCTCCACAAGGGAACTCAGGATCTCATTCATATTGACACTTGTGTTCTTGGTTACGTGTCAAGGCCTTACATGCCCAATTACTCAGTTTGGTTGGGCGGTCTGATCTGGAAAGACTGTTGGTTGTTTAAAATCTCTTCCATTTGAGAATGAACAAGGCTACTTGGGTACTTTCAATGCTCCGAAAAGTTTCTTGTATCCTTTCCGAGTCCTGTATACAGTATATACTGTATATAAAGTGGTATAGACAATGAGTGAGTGAGTGAAAAATGTTTGTGGATTAAACTTCATTTAAAGAAATTATAACAATGCACTCTATGTATATATATACCTGAAATCAATTTTAAACTGATTTACAGTATTTCAAGGTTTTTTTTTGTCATTTGTTCACATACCAACATGGATGCATTGGGGTTTTTTGTGCAGAAGCTTTTTGAGACAGTGATAAAAAGAGAACAATAAAGATAAGAAAAGTTGAAAAAAATATATAATACAGAAAATAAATGGAGGAAAATGACAGATTATAGTAAACACTACCTAGTACTTTAATGTACTACAGTATACTGTATTTTAAACATGATCCCCAGATGTGGAACTATTGCACTTCTTTAAATTTTCAAATTGTACTTTTTTACTTGAAGGTTTATATCACACATATAATGTTACAGATTTTATAGTGCACTTTGATCTTTGACAATAAATAAGGTGAAGGGTACTGTAGTAAGACAGGTTTCTTTGCACCAGATACGTGTACACTGATTATACTGTAGCAGCAGGTCGTTATATGAAAGAAATAAAAACTTACAGTGTGTGAGACAAGCATGCTCTTTTCTCCCTCGTTTCTTTTGCGATCAGTCTGACTGTGACTGAAAAGAAGCTATTATAGTAGCATGCTTTGTCTGTGATTATATGTACTAGTCTGTAGTGTCTGAGGTTGTGTTTTGTGCATTTGGGAGGAAGTAAAGAGTGTGTGTGTGTGTCTGAGGATTCTTTGTGCTTTTTATTTTTACAGCCATTGCTGGGCCCTTTTCATTGTAGTGATAGTGTTTATGGTTCAGCTCTCCACCACTATCTCTTTGCTGATGAGAGGCAGCAGGGGGTGAAGTTACTTTCTAAAGTCTACGATTATTTCTTTGGTCTTTCTTTGGAGGATGAAGTTGTTTTCCTCTGCATATACACAAATGTTTTTTGTCTAGTCCTTGTATCAATTCCCTGTAACTGGGCTCCTTGATGAGGCCCAAGATGGTTGTATCATCTGAATATTTATGGGTGTACAGGGTGTAAGCTCAGCCTCCTGTGGTCTGTCCATTAATCCAATCCAATCCGGTAGTGACCCTCAGGTCCACCGGCTTCACAAACAGCTTTCCCGGGCAGATAGTATTGAAGGCAAAACTATTGTCTAGGAAAATTATTCTTACATATGTTCTGCGGTAGTCCAGTTGTTGAAGTATATGATGTAGGGCTATGCCATGGCTACCAATCTATTCTAGGTGAACTGAGATGGGTCGATAGTATCTGGAACCATGGAGTTAAGATGTGACAGCACCTGTTTTTCTAGACTCTTCATGGGAAGGGTGTAAGTGCCACTTGGCTAAAATCAATTGGAGAAGATTTGTCTGTTTTTTCTGGCACTGCTTTCATGATGGCAAACTTGAACAGACATGGCATAACTCCTTGTGTGAGAGACAAGTTGAAAAGGGCTGTATACACACCTGCCAGCTGCTCAGCACAGGCTTTTAGTGCTCTTGGTGACATCATCAAGAGCACTAAATGCACTATAACGAATGGCATCAAGTCCTACTGCTTTGTGGGGGTTAACTCGCTTGAGAGCTTTCAGCCCTTGTGTTTATGTCAGTTGGAGTATAATGTTCTCTGGGTTCCAGGGGGATTTTAAGGGGTGTCTGTGTTCAGTCTGTCAAATTTGACAGATTGAATACCTTGCCACATGCGTGTATTATTTTGCAGGTAGAGATTTTTGAGAGTATTTGGAGCTCTGATGGATTTTTCGAGGTCGTATTGAGCCCTCTTGTACTCCTCCTCACCCCGTCTTAAAAGCTTCCCGCCTTTTCCCGATCTTACTGCATACAGTATATTCTCATTAAAACAGGGCTTTTTGATTTGCTCAATTCTGGAGGGAACACATATGGAGGTGCACCAGTTAATGAATGTAAGCACTGACTGGCTGTATACTCATGGATATAGTCCATAGATTCCTAGAACATATCCATGTCTGTGATCTCTGGGCAGCTGTGCAGGTTTGCCAGTGCAGTGTTGGTCCATGTCTTAAATTCAATTCAATTCAATTTTATTTGTATAGCGCTTTTAAGAATTGACATTGTCGCAAAGCAGCTTTACACAATCAAAAGAATTATTGAAGTTTGTATGAAATGTGAATGTGTATGAATCAAAATGATCAGATTGTCCCTGATAAGCAAGCCGAGGACGACGGCGACAGTGGCAAGGAAAAACTCCCTGAGATGGTAATAGGAAGAAACCTTAAGAGGAACCAGACTCAACAGGGAACCCATCCTCATTTGGGTGAAACAGATAGCAGGGATTGATCTGCATTCATACTGTGTGAGACTGGAAGTTCAGTATAACAGGAGACGTGTTTAAGTTAAAATGGAGTCCAGTTCGTTCTTGGTGGCTTAGGTAGACTGTAGGAAACTCCAGTCCTGAACTATCGAGTGACTGAAGTTACAAAACCCTCTTCGCAGTTGTGTTTGACTAATGGCACTTAGTTATTAACCTAGTTAACCCAGTGTAAGTATGTATCCAGTGATGTAAGCTTTAAAGCACTTTTTGTAAGTCGCTCTGGATAAGAGCGTCTGCCAAATGCCTAAATGTACAGTACATGTAAATGTAAATGTGTAGCTCGACAGAGAGACAGGGAGAGGGAGAGAGAGAGAAGAGGAGAGAGCAGAAGAGAAGGAGAGATGGCAGTTAGATATGGTCACAGTCAAACAATGTCTAAAGTGAATGTATATTTAGTGCAGAGTGCAAGCAGGGACTCCAGCAGGACTAACTATGACAGCATAACTAAAAGGGAGAGCCAGAAGGAAACACAGACATGAGGGCTCCCTGAGATGTAAAGCAAACAATCAATTTACCGTCAAGCTGTTCTGGTTGTGACTGGGTTCGTCTAGAGCCAGTTAATGTATGTTAGCATTGGTAGGATTTTCAAGAGTGTTTCATTCTGCTCAGGTATTCTATAAGTTTTGCTGATGAGTCTGCTGCTATTATTAAAAAGAATGGAATTAAAAGAGCCCTGACCCCTTTTTTGTGAAAAATGTTGACGTACTAAACTGTGTTAGATTTTTATTCATTTCTTATAATTTGTATATATTAAAAGGTAGGTTTTCTCAGTGTACATTTTGTATATACATTTCTCACTCTCTCTATATGCCACTTATCCTTTACAGGGTTGTAGGAGGCCTTGGGAACATGCAAACTCCACACATACTGTACAGCCCCGAAGGTGTGAATCGAACCCTCATCCCTGGAAGTGTGATGCAACTGTGCAAATACTGTATATACTTACAGTATGCAGTTTTTTTTTTGCAAATGACAAATAAAGATTTTCAACCATTTCAGCTTATTTCAATATTGTCACGCTCTCAGCGCTTCGCGTTGATCAAAGACCGCGTCGGTCATTTGACATTTCCTTTCCCACGCTGTCAGGCTCTCATCACGCAGTCATGTTTTCCCACTCTGTCATCGCTCCTCCCGAACCGCCCCGCTGGCACACCGGTTTCTCATCTGGCGCTGATTTCTTCCGGCTTATAAGGAAGCGCTGCGCGCTGCCTCATCGCTGGATTATTGTGTGTGTATTGCTGCAGTTTTCTCACGTTTCTGTTCATGATAGTTTCACGTTGCCAACTTCTCGTTTTTGCCTCTCGCCTCACGATTCGGCATTGTTACTACTCTTGGATTAAACGGCTTTGAACTTTCGCTTTCGTTTCCCGACTACGGCTCAGCTTCACGACTCGGCACTGACACCACGCTGACGGATTTCACGGCTCAGACCCACACTTGCGCTCTCTCGACTACTGCTTATCTTCATCTCACGGCATTGACGCCACGCATACGGATTTCACGGCTCAGACCCACGCTCACGCTCTCTCGACTACGGCTTATCTTCACGTCTCTGCATTTACACCATGCATACGGATTTCACGGCTTCAAGCTCGCGCACCTGCTGACACAGTCACGCTTCTACGGAGCTCGACCAAAGCCACTCGCGCCCTACTCCTGCACCTGCTTCTGGATCCACCCACCAAGCCCGATGTTGCTGGATTATTCTGACAGAATAATCCAGCCACATCATGGATCCAGCAGGATTGGACAGGATGAGACAAGCGCTGGAGAATCAAGGTGTGCTCCTTGGAAAACACCAGGATGAACTCACCACCACCAGGCAGACACTCGCTGATGTCACAGCCCGGGTGCAGCATCTCCAGACACCTACAGCTCGAGGCATAATCCCAGATCCCCCGCGAGAGCCTGCTCCCACCCACCTACGGAGGAGAACCAGGAACCTGTAGATCTTTCTTATCCCAATGTTCGCTGATTTTTGAGCTGCAAGCCTCCACCTTTTCATCGCAAAGATCCCGGGTGGCCTACGTGATCACGCTCCTCACCGGAAGGGCCCGGGAGTGGAGTACGGCCCCGGGAGTGGAGTACGGCCCTCTGGGATGCTCATGACCCGTGTTGCGAAAGCTTTGAAGACTTTTCAGGAGAGATGAGGAGGGTCTTTGATCGTTCTCACGTCGGCAGGGAGGCCGGGACCAGACTGTTGCGCCATCGCCAAGGGTCACGCTCCGCGTATGACCACGCCATTGAGTTTCGGACCCTCGCCGCCTCGAGTGGGTGGAATGACAGAGCCCTAGCGGACGTTTTCCTGGAAGGGTTGTCGGAGGCACTCAAGGATGAGCAAGTCGCCCGCAAACTTCCCTCTGACCTCCACGAACTTATGGATCTCGCGGGGAAGATTGACTCACGTCTTCATTCTAGATGACCAACCCGAAGGTTACCCCCCGCCAGGAGATCACTTCCTCCCAGAGCACCCTGCCCATCCTCTCCTCATTCTCAGAGCAATCAGGGCGAGCCCATGCAGCTGGGCATAACCCGCATCTCCGAGCAGGAGAGATGCCGCCGCCACCTGGAAAGAGTCTGTTTCTACTGCGGGGGTTCAAATCACATACTCAAGGAATACCCGGTAAAAAGAGGCGCCCTCTAGTTAGACTGGGAGCTCTAGAGGGCGCTCCTCCTGACAGACTCCCAGAACATCGCCCCCTGCTGTCCGTAATGCTAATTATTAATGGCCAAGCTCACTCTATTCGAGCCCTCATCGACTCCGGTCAGCCTGATCAGCGCCGCCACTGTCAGGGCTCTCAGGGTTCCTTGCACATCTCTGGGCACTCCACTGGCAGTCCAGGCCCTAGATGGGAGCCCCCTCCCGTCCATCACACACAGAACGCTTCCGCTTACTCTAAGGCCGACTAAGGAAATCATTCGGAGGAGATCTGCTTCTTTGTTATAAACAAATATCATGCCGCCCTGGTCCTGGGCCTCCCCTGGTTATCTCTCCATGGCCCCCAAATTGACTGAACCAAGCTGGTCATTACGGGTTGGAGCCCCTCCTGTGCTTATCACGCACTCCCCACCCCAGCCAAGCCTGAGGAGATTTCGGATATCTTCAATGTCCCCACTGAGTACCACGATCTCAAGCAGGCCTTCACCAAGACCCGGGCCATGTCGCTCCCACCACATCGACCTTATGACTGCTCTATCGACCTCCTCCCAGGCACTTCCCCACTGAAGGGTCATTTATACTCCTTAACCCACCAAGAGAGAGGTGTCATGAACACGTACATCACAGAAGCCCTCGCCGCAGGAATCATCCGCCAGACCTTCTCCCCTGCGGGGGCAGGATCCTTCTTTGTGGAAAAAAAGACAGATCCCTACGCCCCTGTATTGATTATAGGGGGCTCAACGAGATCACTGTAAAGAATCACTACCCACTTCCACTCATGACCACCGCCTTTGAACTGCTCCAGGGGGCTGACGTCTTTACCAAGCTGGACCTACGAAATGCTTATCACCTGGTCCGTATCAGGGAGGGTGACGAATGGAAGACAGCCTTCAACACCCCTACGGGACATTACGAGTATTTGGTCACCCCCTTTGGTCTGACCAATGCCCCCGCCTTCTTCCAATCCCTCGTTAACAATATCCTGCATGATTTTCTTAATTCTTTTTTGTTTATCTACTTGGACATTTAATTTTCTACTGAGGCCTGGAGGAACACCGGCATCATGTTCGCCAGGTCCTACAGAGACTCTTAGAAAACAACCTCTACGTCAAGGCAGAGAAGTGCGAGTTCCACACCTCCTTCAACGCGTTCTTGGGCCTTGTTATTTCCCCTTCCATGATCGAGGAGGAGTCAGCCAAATTCCAGGCAGTCTCCAAGTGGCCCACTCCGACCTCACGACGAGACCTACAGCGGTTCCTGGGCTTCACCAATTTTTGCCGCCGCTTCATCCGGGGGTACAGTTCTGTCGCTGCCCCACTCACCTCCCTGACCTCCACGAAAACCCAATTCTGCTGGAACACGTTAGCGGAGAAGGCGTTTGCTGATCTTAGGAAGAGGTTTACCTCCGCTCTCATCTCATTATCCCCGATCCTTCTCGCCAGTTCGTTGTGGAGGTCGATGCCTCCAACACCGGTGTCGGGGGCATTCTTTCCCAGACATCTGCCCAGGATAATAAGATGCACCCTTGCGCTTTCTACTCCTGTCGCCTATCCTCAGCCGAGAGGAACTACGACATAGGAGACAGAGAACTCTTGGCCATCAAGCTGTCTCTGGAAGAATGGACATTGGCTAGAGGGAACTGAGCTCCCATTTTTGGTTTGGACAGACCATAGGAATCTCGAGTACCTTCGCTCCGCCAAGAGACTTAACGCACGTCAAACTCGATGGTCGTTGTTTTTCCTCACGGTTTAACTTTGTCCTATCCTATCAGCCAGGCTCAAAGAACGCTAAGCCAGATGCCCTGTCACGCCAGTTTCCCTAGTCTAAGGATCCCACGCCATGCGACAACATTTTACCTTCCACCTGTCTCATCGCAGCCTTGAGATTAGACATTGAGACCAAGGTCCAGCAGGCCCTGACCCTAGAACCCAAGTAATGTTCCCCCAAATGGCCTCTTCGTCCCCGCTCGTCTACGTTCTCAGGTCTTGGAATGGGCCCATGGTTCCCGTTTGTCTTACCACCCAGGAGCTGCCCGGACCTGCTTCGTAACACAACAGCAATTCTGGTGGCCCACGCTAGGAAGGGATGTCTCCAGGCTTGTGGGAGCCTGCGACATCTGCGCCCGAGCTAAAATTGACAACCGGCCGTTGGCCGGCCTTCTCAGACCCCTACCGGTCCCCCGCCGTCCTTGGTCCCATAACTCCGTCGACTTGGTCAATGGCCTGCCCCTGTCCAATGGCAACACCTGCGTCATGACCATAGTCAACCGCTTTTCAAAGTCAGTGCACCTCATCCCCCTCCCTAAGCTGCCCTTCGCAACCACGGATATCCCCCTAAAGACACTCTCACGCAAGCTCTCTCCACGTTTCATAGGCCCATTTACGGTAGCCAAGATAATCAACCCGTGCGCCGTCCGACTTTTACTTCCCTCGTCCATGGGACGTATTCACCCCACCTTCCACGTGTCCCAGGTACGACGCATGGTAAAGTGTCCTTCTGGATCCACCCATCAAGCCCGAGAGCCACGCCTTCTGACAAATATAAGTTGTTACTTTCACCTAACATTAATTAATTTCAAGATATCATTGCTTTATGTTATTTCATTATTTCTGCTTTAATAATTTTTGCTTTTTTGCTGCCAGATTGCCCTCAAATTTCTTTGTATTTGTAAATTCAACAGAACTCCTACTGAAAGGTTGAACGGGGGGGGGGGGGGGAAATCTAATTATTTATATCATACACATCATTTCTGCATGTAAATAATTAAAGAATTAATCTGTGGATCCATCACTCTCAAATATAATCTACAGCATTCATCAAAAAAATAAACAAATAAATACATTTGAGAGAGCAATATTTCAATACCTTGCTTCAAAATAACTATTAAAGTCAAATCTAATTTTGTGAGTAAGGATTCCAAGAATATTGATTAGAAGCTATTATTATGCTTTATATTCCTGAGACTCTGCAATGAAACTGTGTGTTTTGTGAGACTTTACACAGAACTACGCTTTAGTGAATTGCTGCAATCAGGCCTGATGTCTTTATCTTTCTAGGGAAATTTTGTTGTTTGTAGGATGTTGAACTGGATTTAATCAGCCATTGAGCCATAATACCGGAAGGAACAATCGTTATAAAGAAGTAACCCATGAAGATCTCCCTTTGTGGGATGCTTTTAATTCCCCAAACACCTGCAGTTCACAGACTTTCTGAGTGTGTGTGTGTGGTCTTCTTTTACGGGCAAGATAATAACTGTGGTCACATCGGGACAAATTTAATCTAATAAAGAAAGAGGCATATATTTATAGCAAAGTAATTATGAATATATTTTAGGAACAATGAATGATCTTAAAGATAATAACACTTGACTGCTGTGAGCAACATGTTCTTACACTTATTTTTGCTGCTCAGTCACTGCAAAAGCTTCAAATGTATACTTACTGTAAGAAGTTTGGGTCAAGGATTAAGTGTTCAACGTTTCAAAGCACTTCTGATGGACACAAAGTGTTCCAGGTGAATCTGAACGGTCAATTGTCTTGTACTTTTGTAAGAAAAAAAAGTCTTCTCATTTAAATATTTTTAAGGTTAAAAAGCTTCTTTAAAAAAAAAAAGTAAAGGACCTTGAATTCTGCAGAGTTCAAAAGAAACCTGTGCATCTAAATATTTTAGGATATTAGAAGTTGACGCCTATTTGCAAAATATTTGGCATGCTCTTGACTTAAATGGTTCTTAGTCCTGTTCCCATGCCTCACATAATATGCATTTGCCATAAAAGTAAAGATACCTGTAATACCAGACAAGGACGATTAATTTTTGAATATAATCACCATGGTTGGTGGTACCAGCATAAACAACAATCTATAACATATTATATTTGTTGTACTGAAATAATCCAAAATATTTTCTAATATTTAAACCACTTTCTGATTTTTTCATCCTAAAAGTTATTTTATTTATTTTTAAATTATGATCTTGTGCACTTTCCAGAACATGATAATTACACAAAAATAACACAAATGAAAAAATAAAACAGTACAATTAAATTATTTTAAATTAATTTTTTATTGATATAAAAATAATCTATAATTTTCAGTCCATTCATTGTATGTTTAAATAAATGTACTCTATTAAATATAATAGAGTCATTTAATGTAAATATATTGAATAAATATATTTACTCAAATTTTTTTTCGTCAAAAATATCATATTTTACCTATTTAGAAAAAGCATGCCATAATATTATACAAATGTTATGTGCATCCTGTACAGTACTTCACTTAAAAATGAAATATTGGTCATGATCTTGCCAACTATTTTTGCCATGTCTGCTGGGTTCAAAATAATGAATAAAAACCTTTAGAGCTAACAACAACAAAATGAGAAAATCAATTCTTCTTTTTTTAATTTAGACTTTTGAAATAAATTTCACTCACTCACTCATCTTCTATACCATTTTATCCCATATTCAGGGTCACGGGCACCTGGAGCCTATCCCAGGAGTCTTAGGGCAAGAGGCGGGGTACACCCTGGACAGGGTGTCAGTCTATCGCAGGGCACTCACACATACACACACTCACACTCACACTGTCAATCACCCACTACGGGCAATTTGGGAATGACAATTAGTCTAACCTGCATATCTTAGGACTGTGGGAGGAAACCGGAGTTCCCGGAGGTGCAAGGCGACAGTGCTAACCTCATTTAAACAATTTAAATATATTAATTTAATAATTAAGTTACCAACAGAACTCTGTCATGTAAGTCAAAAATTATTTGTTCTAATGCCAAGTGATCCACATCAAATGATGTCATTCTTCTCTATGACATACATTGTAAACGCTCTGTGGTAAGTGTTCTCACTCTATCTATAATAGCTTGTTGTCACTGATTATGTCAATTGACCGTCAACTACATTACAAATACTGTTATGATTTACAGATTCTTTATGATTTTAAATAAATTATTTGTTCAAATATGATGCTAAACTACGTATGAAAATGAGAAGTGGTCATCCAGGCATCATCATATGGGTGCACTTTCACTTTCTTCCTTATTTTTTAAATCGAATTGTTTTAGATAAAAAGAGAAGGTAAGGCTCATTGAGATGCTGAAAGGAGGGGAGTGTATTTGGTCAAGCAGAGAGAAGCACAGCACAAGCGTGATCAATAACTTTGATTACAGATGATGAGCTGAAAGGATCTTGATGAGGCAATCATCAATAATGAGGTTAGTTAATGTGTTAATTTTGCCTCCAGGTAGGCTCCGCCCACAAAAATGCCACCATGTTTATTAACAACAAAAACGGTTCCATACAATTAAAGTACTTCGGGTCTTTAAAAAAGCAACAATATGCAACATATCATTGATGGTTTTCATTTGTGCCTCTGTTCTGGCAGGCGTGACATTCCATAGACTAGATCCAAAATCAATACTGATAGCACTGATAGTATCAATACTCACAAATAGTATAGACAGACCCTGCAGAACCTGTCACTAAATCCAGCATGAATAAGATGCCAGTTCAACCCAATCAATAAAGAATATCAAATCCCAAACATAGCCTACACACAATAATCAGTTTTTATTTAACTCCTACATGTGGACTCATGTTTTATTATCTACTAACTTCCAATAACATAGGTAGGAAAACAACAACTTGGCGATATGCTATTATGAAAAAATCATTCATGTAATCAATTGACATTACTGTTACCAGCCCAGAGTTGCTTATTTTATATAAAAGCACGCTCCAAAGTGCTTAATCCTCCTATACCACAATGATTTTCCAATATTATTTTAATTTAATGTAAAATGTCAACATTTCATTCTTTATAAGCATTTATAGGACCATACAATGTGGAGTAACAGCCACAAGTGTACTGTATGTGTTTCTGCATTTCATTTGTTCTATTGGCTTAAAAACATTTGTTCCCTCACAAACAAGCAGCGGCGGAAAGTGGCTGAAGGCTGAAGGCGTGGTAAAGCAGCTCAAGGGAGGAAATTGCATTTGGTCAGCATTTGGTCCATGTCCATGGGTTCCAGACAAAGGATTTCGATCTAAGCTTTAAAAATAATCCCTATTTTTATAATTACAGAGCCAATGGAAAGTTTTCAGACCTTTTCAAGTTTTCCACATTTTATGTTGCACATCCTACTTAAAATGGATTACATTTTTTTGTTGTTGTTGTTGTTGTTGTTGTTGTTCTTAGCTACAGACAATACTCCATAATGAAAAAAGTAAATTGGTGTTTGGTGTGTTTTGTAAATTCATAATAATAATAATAGTAATAATAATAATAATAATACAGTTAAACCTTGGATTGTGAGCATAATTAAGTCTTATCTTTAAAAATGTCACACACACCCATTTTGCGGCCGGCACTAGGACCCGGAAGTAGACCGGTCGCTAAAACAGGAAGCATAAAAGGA
>JAQQZT010000004.1:5865781-5876391 GCA_030068275.1 Clarias platycephalus | reverse complement strand
TGGGTTTACCATCCACGCTACAAAGGGCTAACCGCTAAAGCTACGTCTTCTGGTCTACTCCGGTTAGTTCATGACAAAAAAAATCTATTTAAAGATAAGTATAAAACATAACACACAGTGGAAAACTCGAATGATCTAACAACTTTCCGTCAGCACTGTATGCTAGTTTGTCTCATTCCTTTTGAGGCCGTAAGAGGCACATATGTAAAAATGTCTTTAATTCCTGAACAGCAATATTTTTGTTACACCACTTGAATAAAGTTCACAATTATTGATTATTTGCAAATACAATGTGATGATGTAGAAAGGCAAAATGATAAAAATTGCATAGAGCATAGCAATACACACCAAAGCAAAATGGTTTTTATACCATAAATTGTGCATCATAAAAAAGAAATTGCATAATAAGACTAGCTTTGTTAATGGGTTAGCTGTCATTTTATTATAATAAAATGACTGCTTTACAGTGTCCTTTGTATTTAAATAGCTTTGAAATTACTGATGTATGATCAGGAATTTAGGAAATATCATCTAATGAAGGCCTTTTCTAATGAATAATGAAGAGCGCTCTGGCGCAACACCGAGATAAGACATCGGAGCTGTCAGTCACTCTCCATCTTCATGCATTGTCCTCGATCAGACTGCAGCTTACCCAGAGCCAAAGTGGAAATGCTCATAAGGTCAGGGTTGGAATTTAAAGTGAGCAATAGCACTGACCTGCTAAGAGATTTCAATTTAAGGTCCTATATATTCCATCAGTGACTGGCAGCATGTGATTTCAGTCAGAAGCGTACTGTAGATACAGCCCAGGAAAATGCATGAGGCTCTGAGCAACAAGAAATGTCAAGTTTCAAGCTGCAGAAATACTCCTAAAGGTATGCTTAACTGAACGATCCACATGTCCATAAAAGCACCACTGAATTATAACGTTGAATAATGAAGGCATTATAAAGCATGAACACGTCATCTGAAATTTCACATATAGTTCATTGTGACAGAAATTCAATTTGTGTCATAAAACAACATTCACTTACCCCACTCCCCAATACAGAGGGAAGAAAAATCATAAAAAGTAGCAAATAATGGAATTTACTCTTGTATACTTGCACAAAAAAAGTACACACACACATACACTAAATCTGAAATATTCACATGTGAGCATGGTTCTCACGTAGTGGGAAATTTCATTTTTGATTACTGAATAATTCTTATTTGTATTGGAGACTATTTGAGCACAAACAAAAACTAATGAATTTGGTTTTTGATTTCCTGAACCCTGTCTTTTTTTTTCTTCTTTTTTTTTTTTCACCATGGAGTATCCCTGTAACCTGGGTTTAAAATGCACAGCCTAATTCTGATTGGTCAGAAGCAGGTGATTGCCTTTCTGCAACAGCAGCAAAGCAAATCATAGGTAAAATTTTTTACCTTGTTCTTACTTAAATATATTTGTAAAAAATTATGCAATTGCGGAAGACTGTCTGTTGGAGACTATATTTGCAGACGGAGTCTCCGATGACAGTAATAACACTCTAGTGTAAAAGGTTACACCTTTTCAAATATAACTACTGTATTAACAGATTAATCTAAAGTAAAAGTCATGCAAACGTGTTGAGTAATTTACCTTAAAAACTGCATGATTTAATTTCTTAATTAAATTAACTTTTTCACTTCATGATAAGAATAGAAAATTTTGTTGTCAAGTTTAGCTATATAGTCTAAATTTACAACATTTGTTTTAATCTTCCCAGTGCATGTGTGCAAGTGACTCGCTGCACCCTGAGAGTATGCTCCACATGTCCACTGCTTGTCTTTTATCCATAGTTTGCAATTTGAGTGAATTAAAGTAGCCTTCTAAAGAGTTAAAACCAGCCTCTGTGCGTGTAAACAACTTGTAGTGTATTCACTATGATATAAACCTACAACTCACGCCATTCTAAATAAACCACTCACTGCACACGAAATGTTCCAACAGGGTCTAACTGAATGCATGCACGGAATGCTGTCCAAACTTAAATGACTTTCTCCACACATTTTGGCATTGCCCAGTCAACATTCCAGGCAAGGGGAAGAAAAAAAGAAACCCTGGAGCATATGGAGAATATAGTTACTGCCAACAAACAAATGGAAACTTTTCAGTAAAGTTGGCACTCAACATTGGCCAAACCCTTACATTCCCCCCAGATTCTACCTTTCATAAACTGTGTAAGGCATACACACATTATATGCATTTTATACTTCACAATATAACCATTTTTAGGTGGAATTGAATAACATGTTAACAAATCAGCAATCCTTTTAAAAGATGATTCCATTGTGGGTTCCCTAACATGCACAAGGGCTTGGTGTCAGGAAATCAAACGATATAGAAGAAATAGTAAGAGAAAGAAAAAGGACAGAATGAAGTGACTGATTAATAATACAATAATGTCTCAGGGGTTAATGAATGTACACCATGGTAGAAAGAGCTCAAAATCTGTCAACTTTAATAGTTTTGACTTTATGGGATCTAAGCAGTCTCTATTACTACAGTATATATTGATATTCTATCTGTCTGTCTATCTGTCTATCTGTCTATCCTAAAACCTCTGTAGGATCCCCATTTTCTCACCCATTTGGTTTGACCAATTTCTCACCCATTAGTTAACTTGCAGCTATCACAATGTATAGAGTATTAATTCAACACCTTTGAATGATAAGTCACTCACTCACTCACTCACTTATCATCGATTCCGTACTTTATTCTGTACAGGGTCACCGAGGCCTAGAGCCTATCCCATGAGACTTAGGGCACAAGGCGCCAATCCATCGCAGGGCACACAAAGACATACACACATTCACACGCTAATTCACACACTATAGGCAAATTGGGAACGGCAATTATTAGGAACCCTACCAATCACAAGGAGAACATACAAACTCCATGATCCGAGGCGGGAATCGAACCCGGACCCGAAGTTGATAAGTCAACTTTGGGAATTTTTGTTTGATTTTACTTTGGGAATACATGCTTACCATATTCAAACCTGCCTGTATGTACCCAGCAGGAAACCGAATGCAGGTTAAGCATAATTTGGTTGTAAAATGATTGAAGTGATGTCCGTCGTTGGGTCAAGATTATATTCGAAAGTTAGAACAACTTTGTTAAAATGACATTAAGACAACCAAGAAAACGTTGAAATTGTAACTTTTATTTAGAACATTTACAGTGGTGTGAAAAAGTGTTTGCCTCTTTACTGATTTCTTATTTTTTTGCATGTTTGTCACACTTTAATGTTTCAGATCATCAAAGGTTTAGTTTTCCATCAATAATAAAAAACTTAATTTAAAAACTGCATGATGTGTTTACTTGTGTTATCTTTGACTAATATTTAAATTAGTTTGATGATCTGAAACATTAAAGTGTGACAAACATGCAAAAAAAAAAAAAAAAATCAGTAAGGGGAAGACACTTTTTCACACCACTGTATGTCAATTAATATTCATTTGCACAACGTCCGGCCGCTGGATTCTAACGGAGTTTAAGCTTCCGTTCAGCGATTGGGATGGACACAATTTTCCACACACATCTTTTAAATTTTTTTCAGAAATATTACCATGAACTTTATCATGCTCCTAAACTACTCTACTGTAACATTGTGCTTGTGGTGCTTGTTATTATGCATGCTAGTTTCCTAGCGATCCTCTGGTTAGAATGCAGCGTTCCCACCACAGAGACTGGTGTTTGAGACCCCCTCAGGCTTTGGTTTAGTTTGGTTTAGTATTAATTTGAGTTTTAAGTTGTTTTTGCAATATTGTGTTAGGGGGATTCATTATCTCGTCATCATTTAGTCAATATTGTTCTGACGTCATTTAATCAAAGTAATCCTTTAAAAAACTTTCAAAAACAAGATAATAACAACATGGTCCTGATGTCCATAAATGCCAAATTAACATCATCACAACATTTGGACAACCAACAATATCTGCTATGTACATGTGTGTACAGTATATTCCTGTATGTACTGTATGTATGTAGTGTGTATTTATTTAATTGTTTATTTATGGTCTTCTCTCATGTCGTTTCTGTTCTACTTATGTGCTGGGAGCCTGCCACTGGTTATCTGGTTATATTAATCTGTTTTGTGTTAGCTTATTAACCAGTTTGCCTACAGTTTGTGTACCCTGCTGTTATCACCCCACTATTATTCCGATGTTAGTTTTCCAGTCTATACCTGCTTAAACCTGGGTATATTTTTGCATCTATTTTCATTAATTATATCCATTTGAAGTCGTGCATATTTTAAAACCTCACAATACAGTTTGACAATAAGTACCGCACTGAGTATTCCACTGGTTTTCCTTTCTTCACACTTTCACAAACAACCATTTATAGCTAGCCAATTTTTCCCTTCTGTAGCCGACTTCTGGAGTATCTGGAGAATCAAACACATTACAGGAAAGTTGCTGGCTTTCACGTTCTCAATTCATCAGTACACGTAAACTAGCCATGAATGACAGTTTAGCATTCACACAACTCACTTTTTCTAACCTGGGCCAACATTCATCTTCATCAGGGTCCTGATTTCATCACCGAAGTTGGGAGGTAAACCCATGAAACTGTCAAACACAATAAGTGGGACTAATTATTGTGGAAAGCAGGAGGGTGGAAAGCTTACAAAACCCAGACACTGTTTTGGCTCAAGCCAAGAAATCACCAAACTGAATGTTTTTAAAGGGGGCTAATGAGAGCCTCACCTAATTTCCAGCATTGCTTAAAATGCAACTATTGACCTTTTTCTTACAGACACTACTGTACAGTATATGTAAAACTGCTTCTAACACCAGCAAGGGGACACTAAGCTGATTGAAGTTCTGTAGTAGGCCATTTAGCACTTTAATCAGTGCTGTCTCAGTAGTGTGAAAAGGCGTAAATCCTAATTAAACAGTTTGATAAATGTAAATCCTATGCAAGTGAGAGCCTAACTGCTGAAACACAACTTGGATATTAGAGACTAAAGGATTATTTGTTATTAGCTTATAATTAGATATCTAAGGGTAAATGTCCAGTAATGTCCTTAGATAGAATTTTCATTTTATTAAACAAGATAGTTTAATATCTTTTTTTTTATTTTATTGTTTCATGCTTGTACATTAGGGTTGAGGGATCTAACAGTTTTAGGATCCTTCTCATAGCTAAGGAGGATGTCCTTTCATGCACTTTAATTTTAAGTTATTTTAATCTGCATGGATATCTACCAGGAAGCTTGTTTTCTGTCCGATTGCCTTTTTTTTATTATAAGTAGCGCCACATTATCCAGATTTTAGCAGATTCTTGGTGGTAAGCATGAACTATTCAGTTGCCTGATTAAGTTTTCTGGGGTCAGGTCTCAACCAATCAAAAAAATGTTTTAAATAAAACTATGTAACATAGCTGACTTCATTATATTAGTTAAGGTAATTATCTGAGATGAGCTTCGAACTGCAATAGTGTTACTATGTTCAATGAAAACATCAATATTAAATCAGACGTTTGCCTGCCATGAAGAGTGGGTCCTATTACATCATGATTAACCCGTACTGATTCTAAAATCCACACAGATTATCAAATATATGATTATATACTTATTATTTTAAACTCTCATTAAATATTTCTTTGTATACAGAAACAACTGGATGGAGACGAGATCTGAAAAAAAAAAAAAAAAAAGTAAGTCGCTCTGGATAAGGGCATCTGCCAAATGCCTAAATGTAAATGTAAAAGTCATGCTTACCTTCAGCCCTTCAGTAGCGGAAAGAGTAATTTATACAGTAATTTAATAGCGATCAGAGGCAGGAGGGCTCAGTCTCCAGTCTAAGCTCACCACATTCCAGATGTTTTCTGGAAACAATCCCATTTTCCAAATGAATTCTCTATAATAGATTATTCTCCACAAAGGAGTTGCTTTGAGGAAGAAAATGGTCAGAAGACACCACTGGACTCCCCCCCCCTTTAGAACTGTCACTGGTTTCAGTTTGAGCCCCAAAAAAAACCTCACAGTTCCATCATTTCCTAAAGAGATTTATTCTATTTCATCAATATGCTGAACCACTATAGCCGGAATGTTGTACATTGGAATCACAAGATCACTAGGGAATTTGTCTGAATATTCATCAAGTAACTCATAGACGTCTTCGACTAACATCAAACAGATTTTTAAAAGACTGGTGCCAGTGCAGAATATTTTAATTGTGAAGAGATATTCATAATCATTGCTTCACTGCTTAATTTTTTACTAGCCTGATACTCTGACTGATGCCTTTGATTAAAGGAAAGATCCAGAGCTATACACTACAGAGATTTAAAGATCAAGAACAGCAAACTATTAAATAAAAACTATAGAAAAGTATGTGCTTCATTTGTTGAAAAGTTTGAGTCCCTAGGAGACCCTTTGTATTAAATAAACAACAGTGTTGGGCAAGTTCACACTTCACAAGAGTTAGCTCATAGTTCTGTCCACATACATAAAAAATACTAGTTCATACTTCATAATTTAGAATTTGAACAAAGATCATAGTCAGAACTGGTTCACATTTATTTGTCAACTTCTCTGGGCAGTACAAAGACTTTTTTTACCCATCTATCTAATGAAGCTCCTGTTCAATTGCCTAAGCTGAAACCTCAACCATTCAGTTTCACCAAAAAATGTACGTGTTCAAAGAACAGTGCTCTTTTAGTGCATACGTGCACAACACTGATAAACAGTGTGCATATGGCTGATTTCCCTTTCTTCTGATTGCTGTTATTTCCGCAACTTCCTCTTTGACTCTCTGATATACATACTTCCAGAGAGGTCTTCTGGGGTTTAATTAGTGCTCGGTAAAAATAAGCACTATAAAGATTTTCCAAAAAGGGTCACTTGTGTTTTCATCTACAGCAGGCATTTCAAACACATGACTAGAGAAAAAAAAAAAAAATCTGAATTACACATCAGCTACCAAAATGAGACAGTGCTTCCTAAACAGCCTCTGCATCCTTTAGAATTACAGCACACCTAATTTCATTGTACCTTTTGGGGAACTTGTGGTAATTACCCCATTCCGCATATACACAACCTTACAGACTGGCATCATTCTGAAAAATGACAGGAGTGCATGACTTATCCCTCCTTAACAGGGATGATTCTAGAAATTGAAAAGATCTTTGCCTGGGGCTTTTTTGTAGATAGTTTAACATGGTGAAGGTTAGACAACCTGAATTCCAAAAAAGTTAGGACGTTTTTTTTTATTTTATTTAAATAAGATAAAAAACTAAAAGACTCTTAAATCTACTAAATGAGCTTATTTAAAAGTTGATGCCTGATACATTTCTCAAAAAAGTTGGGACAGGGGCATGTTTACCATGGTGTAACATCCCCTCTTTTTTCAAACTCTTTTTTTAAAAACACATCTGGGCATTAAGGTTATGACTTCCAGGAGTTTTGGTGTTGGAATTTGGTCCCATATTTGCCTAATAAAGTTTTCCAGCTACTGAAGAGTTCATGGTCATGTTAGACATATTTTTTCCAATTCAGCACCAGAACTCTTCTGCTACGAAGCCATGCTGATGTAATAGCTGAAGTATGTGGTTTTGCATTGTCCTGCTAAAATACACAAGGCCTTCCCTAAAATAGATGTAATCTAAAACCTTTATATACCTTTCAGCATTTAGCCAGGAGGACATGGCGTCCCTGATTTCCAACAAGAATATCAAATTTGGTCTCGTCTGACCATAGAACACTTTTCCACTTAGAAACAATCCATTTTAAACAAGCCTTGGCCCACAAGACATGACGGCGCATCTGGACCATGTTTACATTTGGCTTCTTTTTTGCATGATAGAGCTTTAGTTGGCATTTGCAGATGGCATGGCGGATTGTGTTTACCGACAGTGATTTCTGGATGTATTCCTGGGCCCATTTAGTAATGTCAATGACACAAACATGCCGATGAGTGAAGCAGTGTCGTCTGAGGGCCTGAAGACCACGGGCATTCAACAAAGGTCTTTGGATAAAATTTCTCCATTTTAACATTTGTTATGTTCTCTATGTGCTATTGTGAATAAAATATTGGCTCATCTTATTTAAAAGTCTTTTAGTTTTCATTTTATTCAAATTTTAAAAATGTCCCAACTTTTCCGGAATTCTGGTTGTACCGTTATAATAAGTAAATGCAGAGAGAGCCAAAAGCATTGAGATAAAAGTGACAGTCAATGTTTTAGTGACAATATAAATTTTTAATACAGTATTGACAATCTAAATGATAAGAATTTGTTTTTTTTTTGCAGCAATCAATATAGAGTATGACATCTTTGATTCTTTAAAACCTGCTGGATCTGGCTGGTCATAGAGTCAAAAAAAAGTCTGGGGTCACATGCTCAGTCTGTGCCTGCTTGATAGCTACCTGAAGATGATGTACAGAAATTTGCCAAAGAAACTCACAGTTCCCTAACTTTATTTTTGTGCCGAGGTGGACACCTCTGGCTTCAGAAAGTAAACGTCTTGCCACATATTTGTTCCATCAATTTATTCCAACTTCAGTCAGACAGGCTAGAACAAAATGACCTCACCTGTTTTGTGCACAGGGACAACTATAATACATAGCATATGTTGTCTTAATACTTTTGGCCCCCACTGTTTTCTCTCACACACGCACACAAACACGATAAAGAAAGAGAGAGAGATTGAGAGATTGCTATCTCTGCTTAAACCAACATGGCACGGTGAGCATGGTAACCTCTGAATCTGTCCTTTCCCGGATGCTTTCTTTCCTGGCCCATATTGTTAAATCAACTGTTAAGGGTGCTGCCCTTTTGTTCAAAGCATGTTCAAAGTTGCGTGCTTTGAACCAAACAACCTACGTGCTTTGGCAATACTGTTTCTAATTCTGGTCATGCCAGTAAAGAACCGAACTGAAGGAGCCATGCAACCATATCCTGACTAGCCAGTTTACCTTGATTTCTTCTTCTTGAAATAGCCCAGAAGGCTAGATTGGTCTTTATAACCAGAGCTTTTTTGACGTCGAGGCTCGAGCGTCCTCCAGCTTTGCGTGCAGCGCTTAATTCCTCCCCTCCCCCTCCTTCCCCTCCATCTGATGCTGATTGCAAGTAAAGTTCCACTCTGTAACTCTCCAGGTCTGTCTGATGCATTGCTATAAAAAATGAGGTCTAAACTTAAAATATTCAGGGTTATGCTTAAAGTATTTGGGGTCGAATGGTTGCAACTGCTCCTTACCACCCAACAAGAACACTCCCAATTGTGCTTGCTTAGATGGAAATGGGGCCGGATGCCTGTGGTATTGCTGGAAATCAGGCGGGTAATGTTTTTATTAATTGTGCCACTCAAGAACCCTTGGACGGGGCCTTTTAATCAGTTGAAAATGGAAAATGTTTTCATGGAGTCTTTCCAAATCTGGAATAATTAGCATATATCTCATATCATCTCTGCTATTTCATGTCTGCCTTATTATATTTGTCATGGTGTAACATCTCATGATCTTGCAAATTTTTGTGTTCTTCTCTGTCTTTCATAACGGAATGCATGAAATGAGGTGCAATACGTTGTTAGGTGGGTCATCTGACATCTGACTATATTCAGATTACTCATGATAGAAACATTTGAAATGTGGTACTTGTCTAAATACAAAAGCAACTAAAAAGGCTGGTTCACATCTATTTGAAAGGAACAATTATCTTGCATTTCAGATAAAAATAAATCACATAATTTTGACTTCTAAAGATTCCAAACTCCCATGATCCTCAGCCCAAATCGTCTAATTCAGCAACTATGGCCTTTCTTTCAGTGATAAAGCCAGAAATTTAAAAGAATCAGTTTAAATAGTCACATACAGTGGTGTGAAAAAGTGTTTGCCCCTTTACTGATTTTTTAGTTTTTTGCTTGTCACACTTTAATGTTTCAGATCATCAAGCAAATTTAAATATTAGTCAAAGATAACACAAGTTGTCACGATTCGGGTGTTAGGCTGGCTGTTGTTTCCGTGGGCATAAAGAGGAGGCATAAACGCAGAGGGGCGTTGCAAACAAAAGAGTCATTTAATAATATAATTCACAAAACATAAAGAAACACAAAGGAACAAACAACAAACTCAATAACCAAAAGCATATGGCGAAACACAGGCTTGATGACCCAATACAGGCTCTAATACCTGTAACACAAAACATAAGCACTATGGCGAAACAGGCTTAATGACATATACAGGCTCTAATACCAATTACACAAAACATAAGCGCTATGATGCAACACAGGCTTAATGACATCACAAACAAACTAAGCAGGGAGCTGAAACGGGACAAGACAAGACTAGAAACACGGAGAGACTAGATACGGGACTAGAGACACGGGGAGACCAGAGAAACGGGTGGACTAGGGACCTAACTAGAGACGGGACTCCAGAGACACAGAGACACCAGAGACACCAGAGACACAAGGAGGCTAGGGAGACCAGAGACATGGAGAGACCCAGAGAGACTAGAGATGGGACCAGAGACCCAGAGAGACTAGAGATGGGACCAGAGACCCGGAGAGACTAGAGATGGGACCAGAGACCCGGAGAGACTAGAGATGGGACCAGAGACCCGGAGAGACTAGAGATGGGAC
>JAQQZT010000004.1:5852109-5865681 GCA_030068275.1 Clarias platycephalus | reverse complement strand
CAGAGACAAGGAGAGACTAGAGATACGGGGAGACTAGGGACCTAACTAGAGACGAGACTCCAGAGACACAGACACCAGAGACACAAGGAGGCTAGGGAGACCAGAGACACTGAGAGACCAGAGACATGAGAGACACAGAGAGACTAGAGACATGGAGAGACACGAGATAGGACCAGAGACACAGGGAGACTAGGGCTAGAGACATGGCAATCAGCTAGGCATGATCATAGGTAACCATGCCCCTAGCCAAACATACACTTAGCTAAACTTATCAACTAGCTAAACACCCGGGGATATATCAACAGGAGGACACAACCAACAGTACTTACATAAACATTAAACACACACCACACTTCACATGACCGAGTCAGCCCCACAAACACAGACTGAACGTCAGACATCGCCAAAACTAGAGCCTTTTTATCTTAACAAAACAGAACTTGAGCTACCTCGGTTCAGGTGTGCACCCGCATCACCTGACCAAGGTGCCTTCTGGGAAACTGAGTCTGCAAACAAAAACTACAAAAAACAAAACAGTGACCTCTAGTGGTGGTCCCTTACACAAGTAAACATATCATGCAGTTTTTATTATGGGAAAAACTAAATTCAAAACTACACACTACACTGTGTGAAAAAGTGTTTGCCCCCTAAACCTAATACAGTAACTGGTTGGGCCAGCCTTAGCGGCAACAACTGCAATCAAGCTTTTTCGATAACTTGCAATGAGTCTGTTACAGCGCTGTGGAGGAATTTTGACCCACTCATCTTTTCAGAATTGCTGTGATTCAGCCACATTGGAGGGTTTTCGGCATGAACCGGCTTTTTTTAGGTCATGCCACAGTATCTCAATGAAATTCAGGTCAATACTTTGACTAGGCCACTGCAAAGTCTTCATTTAGTTTTTCTTTAGTCATTCAGAAGTGGACTTGCTGGTGTGCTTTGGATCATTGTCCTGCTGCAGAACCCAAGTTCGCTTCAGCTTGTTACACAGCAGAATTCATGGTTCCATTTATCACAGCAAGTCTTCCAGATCCTGAAGCAGCAAAACAGCCCCGGGCCATCACCATATTTTACTGTTGGTATTGTATGATGTTATTTTGCGGTGCTACTTTTACGCCACACATAATGGGACACACACCTTCCAAAAAGTGCAACTTTTGTCTCTTCAGTCCACAGAGTATTTTCCCAAAAGTCTTGGGGATCATCAAGATGTTTTCTGACAAAACTGAGATGAGCCTTAATGTTCTTTTTGCTCAGCATTGATTTTCGTCTTGGAACTCTGTCAAGCAAACCGTTTTTTGCTCAGTCTCTTTCTTATGGTGAAATCATGAACACTCACCTTAACTGAGGCAAGTGAGGCCTGCAGTTTCTTATATTGTTGTTGTGGGGTCTTTTGTGACCTCTTGGATGAGTTGTCGCTGCGATCTTGGGGTAATTTTGGTCGGCTGGACACTCCTGTGAAGGTTCTCCACTGTTCCATGTCTTGCCATTTGTAGATAATGGCACACGTTGTGGTTTGATGTAGTCCCAAAGCTATAGAAATGGCTTTATAACCTTTTCCAGACTGATAGATTTTTTTATTTCTTTGGATCTCGGCATGATGTCTAGCTTTTGAGGATTGTTTTGGTCTAGTTCACTTTATCGGGCAGGTCCTATTTAAGTGATTTCTTGATTGCGAACAGGTGTGGGAGTAATCAGGTCTGGGTGTGGCTAGAGAACTTGAACTCAGGTGTGATAAACCAGAGTTAAGTTATATTTTAACTTTTCTCTTAATAATGAAAACTGTCATTTAAAAACTGCACGATGTGTTTACTTGTGTTATCTTTGACTAATATTTAAATTTGTTTGATGATCTGAAACATTAAAGTGTGACAAACATGCAAAAAATAAGAAATCAGTAGGGGGCAGACACTTTTTCACACCAATCATATAAATAACGTGACTTGATATTTGTTCCACAGCCAAACAGGGGAAATCTGAATGAGAATAATAAGAAATAAGAAATCTAAGAATAATGTCACATATTTATAAACATGAGAAGTAACACAATATATAATATATGATGTGCACGTTCAGGGATTAATGGTAAGGAGTCTACCAATACTGTATAAATGGATAGATGATGACAGTGAAGCTATTACAGAATATATGATATAGATTTGGGTATGGTACTATTTAAGTGAGAAACAGCATGCAAAAAGAAGCTGTTCCTAGTGTCCTTTGGTCACCACCTTCCTTTTCCTCATTTTCTTGAAGGAAGAAGCTCAAGCAGTGAGTGTTCAGGGTGAGATGGGTCAGGCATGATCAGGATTCGAGTGGGGTGCAGCTGATTGATGGAGAGGAGATCACAACTGAGATTACAAAACCTTTGCATGTCCTGTTTGGTAGCACTTCGTGCGCTAGTTTAAGCTTCTTGAGTTGCCACAGGAGAAACATCCTCTGTCGGGTCCTTTTAATAGTAAAGTGTGTTGAAGTTTTACTTGAGGTTCCACATTAAGTAAAAAACTGATTTATTTAACCTCTAGTTATATACTCTGTACAGATACCTTCAGGTAAATAATTTACACCACTCTATATGATTGAATCAATCATATGACTATAATAATAATAATAATAATAATAATAATAATAATAATAATAATAATAATGATAACAACAGCAACAATTATTGCAATAATTAGACCAACAGCTTTTATACTCACCATACCTAATGAATAATGCATCTAAGAGCCCAAAACCTTTTGTGTGGCATTTCACGTTTGTTTCAAGAGGAATGAGTCCTCTTGCATTTCAAGTGCTAATCTGTGTTATTTTGACTTCTGAAGTTCCACATTGTGGCAGATTGCTCAGACTGCTTTTGTCAGTTTTTTAATTACCACTCGTCTTTGTTGGATTTGTAATAATGATGACAATTATTGCGATATTAAATTTTTTAAAAAGGAACATTTACTCACCTTGTTTAGAAAATTAATGTAGCTGTGATGCCAGGAGCTTTCATGTGATATTTCACGTTTGCTGGAACGGGCCAATCAATTTTGTATTCCAGGGATGATTACCATTTTCACATTGAATGTTCATTATTATGACAAATTGCTTGAAAGGTGTTCTTGTCTTTTTTAAACTTGTAGAAACCCAATGTTTAGCAGAGTAAAAATAACCATAGGTGGAGTTTGACATTTTATTAACTGACTGCCTGGGTTGTTATACATATGAACACAGGAGCAGAAGATAACAGGGACAAGCTTGACATAAAGCCAAACAACACAGCGAATCAAAGAAGTTTCTGATTACTCTGTGCTGTATCACACACAGCCTAGTTATCTTTTGCACTTACAGTACGTGTAAAGTCTGTTGAAATGGAAATGTTTTAGTTTTAGACTCAGTGTAGTGCCGTATTTCACCTGTTGTAGAGGAGGATAAACTACACCTATGATAATTATTATTACATTTTAGTTGTCTTGCATTTTCATCCTTTGTATGGGCACAGTCTTTCACCTTTAGTTGGTTTTACTGCCTGTGTGGAATTTAGCATGTTTTCCCCATGGCCACAGGGTTTTTTGAGTATAGGCTCTGGGTCGACCACTACACAGGTAAAATAAGGAATAATTATTCCTTTGGCTCTGTACTCTAGCACACACTGTATCCATATTGGGTAAACAGCGCTGGAATTATTGACCTTATACATAATCCTCCCCCATTTTAGGGGATCAAAAGTGTTTAGCCAGTTGTGTGCCCAGCTCCTTCATCAGCTCAAAAATGTTAACTAAATACTTAATCTCAGTTCTACATATGGCATTTGCGTCTGGAATTTTTCACTGATGGTTGTAAACATCCGAATATCTCAACCTAAGACAAAGACAAGGTATTTCACCTTTATCATTACCAACTGTTTGGATTATTAGGAAAGCCAAATAAACTTGTGATTTTAGTAATAACCGATGAACAGATAACCTGCAGGACCAAAATAGATGAGAGTATAAAATTCTTAAGAACACTTTTGATTATTGAAAGTGGTTGAACAAATGAAGAACATTCTGTAGGACTGGATTTGTCCAGTTTTGAGACTGCAATGAAGAGAGGCTGAAAAATGTCACTACATCAAGTAAATATTTTTATTTTGTTAATTAAGCTACAGTATGGAAATTTGTTTCTAAGGTTTTCAAATCTTAACTCTTTATGGGATGTTGACTACTGTTCACCCACTTTAGGGCACTGAAATTCAGTATATTCTTGCTCAAGTTGCATTTTTGTAGAAAGTAATAATTAGAGTTAAAAGTTGTAACACTATAAAATAAATCTATTGTGACAGCCTCAGGATTGGCGGTCTTGTCTTCTAGGAAGTCAGAGGGTGAAGCAAAGACCTAAGAGCTGAACTACAATATTAGAAGTGCAGCACATCTAAGTAGGCAGGACTTAAAAGTATATAAATGAGGCTTACAAGATCATCTGACCACTGCCCCTGGTCTGCCTGCTAATTTTTTTCTTAAATTTATGCGCTCAAATATTTAAGCAATATCACATGAGAGGAAGTTGTTTTGATGAATATCAGCACGGCTGTAATGCAAGGGTGCAGCACTACAGCTGTTCTGATAGCTGATAGCACAACAGCACAACCTTGAGTGTGATATTGCTTTTATACAATAAACACCATGTATTATCAACAGATAATGATGTATTTGTTTATTTAATCAGTTATCTTGCTCCGATAGCACATATCCTTCTGTGATTAGTGGAACTGACTAACCACAGCTGGTGGAGCTGACGATGACAGTAAGTGTATGTAACACCTGAGACACAGAGTGATACATCTATAAAACATCCCAGTCAGTTGCCTTCTGTTATCACCACGAATGGAATGCCTCTCATCCAATCAGGTTACTTAGTCAAAACTAACTTATTTTAATTAAATATATAAAAATACAAATAGGCTATGTCTGTGAAAAAGTCAGTAGTGAATGCAATGTTTGGAGGGGGACAAAATGTGCTATGTATTAAAGTTCTCCCTGTGCACAAAACAAATGACTTCACAAATTAGTTCTTGCAGATCTGGCAGAAGAGTTGGTACATGGCTTCTGGAGTCATGGCCTGGGCCATTTCCAGAACTAAACCCAATAGAAAACTGTTAGACGATGGTGAAGGAGGCAGACGCAGTCAAGAAACCGTCGTCTGTACATGATCTTCAGGAAGCAATCAAGCAGACAAGGGTTGACCGAGTGACCCCAGAGTATTGCAGATGTCTTTTTGACTCTATGCCCAGTCGGATCCAGCAGGTTTTGAAGAATAAAGGACTTCATATTAAATATTGATTGTTGTACAGCAATTTCATCTATAGCTATCAGTATTACGTATATAAAGCAACTGATATTTCACTTTGAACAGACTTCATGGCTGCAAGTGCACTTTGGTTGTGTGTGCTCGGGTTCAAAATTATGAAATAACACATATGGACTTAGGTAATTATGTAACAATAACAACAGCAACATCAGTTGTTATTTTCAGACACGAAGGTCAGCCTCCTGTTGTTGTTGTTGTTGTTGTTGTTACATAATTACCTGATTCCATATGTGTCATTTCATAATTTTGAAATCCTCAGTATTGTTGTAGAATCCAGAAAATAAATCACTAAACAAAAACAAAAAAAATTGGCAAGTGATCCCAAACGTTTGAGCGGTAATGTGTGTGATTAGCTCTCACCCAGCTTGCTGAAAGAAATTAATACTCATTGCATGAGTCTATTATGAAGCAATGCTGTATGATTTATTCATGGTTTATGTCAAAACTTCGGACCTTAGTAATTTTTTCCTTTATGTACAAATCCAAATTAAATTGTATTCATCACACATACAAAAACGGTGACCCGTCTTGACCAAACAACAACAAATTTTTTTTTTAATTAATTAAATATGAAAATAAAATTAACTTAAAAGTAAAATGTAAAATAAAGCAAAAGTAACACCAAGAACAAAATAAACAAAATATGAATGTAGAAATAAGAATACAACAAATCGATATTTAAACTAGAATAGCAAAGGAAAAAATATACAATCTAGAAATAATATACAGGAAAATGTAACAACATGGGGCTGAGTGATTGCCATGACATAAAGTGTAGATATTTTCATGTTTTTTTAATATGCAAAAATAAATGGAGCATCCATATAACCACCTGTGCCTGGTATCCTCTCTTTGCGTGCCGGCTGAATGAGAAGGAACCCTGATTATTATTTTGTGTTCACATCTCATAAGCATGTGTTAGAGGGAGTATGAAGGGTAGTGCTAGGAATAGCAATGTACTCTTCTCAACAAGCACGTATGCTCTAGGGAAATTGGGACATGGAAATATGCATCCTGCAGAGCAGCTGATGAAAACCAGTCCTGTGGTTGCAGACATAAATAATATCTCATGGCTTAACATGTGAGGGGTGGAGCTTTTATAGGAACCAGTTCTCTCATGGCTTTAGGTGCGCTTCTTACGAATGAGGTGTTCAGAAACATGTAGACTATATTTTCAGTAATTTTGTATGTAGTCAAATAAAATAAAAGGCAACATGCACTAGAGTATAGATGGAATTGTACTCAGTTCTTGAGCTCTCCTTGTGCTTAGGATATATATTGTAAAAAATCGCACAATGGAAAATGTTAAACAGATAAATCCTGCACATAAGTTAATGCATCCTTAACAATATTATGGACATTGCCGTGAAGCGGATGAATGAATGAATTGCCGTGAAGCACCATGTATAGCTTTTACAACTTTACCTATTTAAGTCAACTATGTTAATTGAATTAATGAATTTCCAGTCATTTGACATAAAGTAAATAAAATCTATCACATTGTAACATTTAAAAAACCTTCTAGAATCTAGCATCACTTTTTATATTATACGGTTATTGATTTATGTCAAATGTTCATCCTTATCCTCATGGACGCCAGTGTCCATTCACTCTGTGCTCTTCTAATTAAAAACAAGTCACATCCTTCATTCACAATATTACAAACAAGCACAGTATGGTCAACCAACTGAACCAGACCTTGTTCCAGACATTCTCCATGCACATTAGGTCTTGTTAAGGAAATCCCCTCTCTACTTATAATCTAAAAGAAGTTTACATTTGCAAGAGGCTGGTAGGAGGAAAAATAGGTCCATGTTTACACACGTGAAAGAAAAGCAGTACATTAACCACTATGGGTGCACACACTGGGAGGGAAAGAGAATTATCAATCAGTCCGGGAACCCACGGTGCATGATGAATTTTCAAGAATTTTAAGAGAACACTTTTTACATCTTGTAAACATTTGAACACATACCATATATGGCGTACATACACCGATCAGCCATAACATTAACATCGGCACCTAGTCTGATCCCATGGAAAAGCCAATGCAGCACAAATCTCCAAAAAAGTCAGTGCTTGCCATGAGACAAAGGCATCAGAAAACTAAGTGATTCAATGGAAGCGCATTCACCCCATCATCCAACCCAATTTGGAGCCACCATTTATGACACCATGTAAACATTTGCACACATACAGTATATGGCGCACATACACCAATCAGTCATAACTGGGAATCCAGAGAACAGTTGGCCACACTCTCTCAGGGGGCATTCTCAGCCTGCATTCTCACACCAAGTCATGGAGGATCTAGCCAATCATGCGCTCAAGCATGAGCTCTCACAAGTGGATGGGGTGAATAGTCTTTTCTTTCAAGCGTGTTACACCACTCTATTTAATGTTGTGTGAGCAACAGTTCAAAAATAAGTGGTCAGGTAAAGCAGCATATTCTTCACCCTCCCTCATTAGTTGTTGCTTTGTCGCCTTGATCGCAGTGTGCTGTAACAGAGATCGTTGGGAATTGTCTTCAACTAAGTTAGGGAGAAAATCGTAAAATAGTAAAATCTCAGAAATGCTCATATAAATCTGAAAATGAACTAATGTTGTATTCTTGTAGACATGGTCACAAGTGTTAGCAGTAAATATTATATACATTTCTAAATATGATTTTTTAAAATCCTCCCAGACATTCTATGAAATGAGCAAAGTTTAATGAGAGGATGGAGAAGACTCTTGGCTTCTATTTACCTACTGTTCAAACCACCACAGACCTGTAAGTCATCTCAAATACCATCTAGTTCAGGGATGACTGAAGACATTCGCTAGGTAATATGGCATCTCAAGGTATTTACAATGCCCGCTGACCAACAAAAAAAAGCTTTCATTTACTCCAAAACTCCAGCCTGAAAACCTGCTCCATATTGATAATCAATGACAGACAAGGGACAATTACAAGATCGTGGAGAAATGGACCACAGGTCAATAGCAAATTCCCAGGGTCTAAGTGGAGTTTGATGGCACCATAATATGTTAAAGTGGCTGAGAACAACAATAGAGGTCTACAATCCTTGAATTCATTATGATCAATGAGGCTAGGACAATATATATCTTGCTGGCGCATCTGTGACCAAGACAGCAAGTCTTGGTGTTGTATCAAGAGCCACGGTATCCAGGGTAATGTCAGCATACCACCAAGAAGGACGAACCACATCCAACAGGAGTAACTGTGGGCACAAGAGGAAGCTGTCTGAAAGGGATGTCCGGGTGCTAACCCGGATTATATCCAAAAAACATAAAATCACAGCTGCCCAACTCACTGCAGAATTAAATGTGCACCTCAACTCTCCTGTTTTCACCAAAACTGTTGGTCAGGAGCTCCACAGGGTCAATGTACAGTACGTGGCCGGGCTTCTATGGCCAAAGCTTTGGTCATTCGTGCCAATGCCAAACGTCGGTTTCAATGCTGCCAGCACCGAAAATCTTGGGCTGTGGATAATGAGAAACATATCCTGCTCTCTGATAAGTCCACCTTCACTGTCTTTCCCACATCCGGGAGAGTTACGGTGTGGAGAAGCCCCAAAGAAGCGTATCACCCAGACTGTTGCATGCCCAGATTGAAGCATGGGGTGGATCAGTGATGGTTTGGGCTGCAATATCATGGCATTCCTTAGGCCCAATACTTGTGCTAGATGGGTGCGTCACTGCCAAAGTCTACCAAATAATTCCAAAAATGTATCAGGATGATGATGCACCAATACACGCAACAAGACTGGTGACAGAGTGGTTTGATGAACATGTAAGAGAAGTTTAAACATCTCCCATGGTCTGCACAGTCACCGGATCTAACTATTTCTGAGCCACTTTGGGGTGTTTTGGAGAAGCAAGTCACGAAATATTTTCCTCCACCAGCATCACGTAGTGACCTGGCCACTATTCTACAAGAAGTATGGCTCAAAATCCCTCTGGCCGCTTTGCAGAACTTGTATCTGTCAAATGAATGCTGTATTGGCCGCAAAAGGAGGCCCTACACCATACTAATGAATTATTGTGGTCTAAAACCAGGCATTTCAGTTTCATTGTCCAACCCCTGAATATGGATGGATATGTAGACATGTACTGTACATAATGTACTTGTAGGAAGGGCCCTATTGTGGCCACAAAGATTTGTGGTCTACTACTGGACCTGTGCTCATTAATGATCTAATGTTATATCCTTCTAAGGAAGTGTTTAATCATGACAAATGATGTTTAGTTCAATTAAGCTGATTATTGCAAAATTATCTGAAGACAAATTGTTCTTTATTCATATAATAAATTGATAACTTAATTGATGTATCTGATGTTATCTGGTCAGTGTAACTACAGTATATATTTTTATGTCACTTTTTAATATACAGAATAAAAATATCACCTGCAAATCGCTTGAGCATTACTTTAAATCTTTATCAACATTCTATATCACATAAAATATACATTTATATTGACTCTACTAATGATCTTCCTTTTTTTAATCATTGAAAAATTTGTCATGCACCAATCCTAAGCTGTGCAAATTATTTTATGATCAGAAATGATATTTTCTAATACTTTTTCTTTAATAAAATACATCATTGTAGACCTTAACATAAAGGCAAAACTTTTTTTTAAATAATATTTTAGTCATACTGGTACACATATTTTTACTCGTGGACAATCTACTTTTTAAATATAAGTAAAAATTTATTTTGCAATTTTAAGCAGACAAATATATAACAATGTGAATATTCATATAAATAATGAATGCATTAATTATAGGGACCATCCTTTTTTAATCTTTTAATCTTTTTTAAGTATTAATCTTAAATACTTCAGCTTAGAGCTGATCAGCTTAGAGCTTATTTCTGCCAAAGTGCTTTTAAGCAAGTGGCTCAACTCCCATTAGTCCCGTGCAGAAGAGTATCTGACTTTAATTAGTGACTATTAGACTATACTAGTTGAATTGGGTGTATGAACTATTTAATGGAACGAAGCCTGGACTTGTTTATTTGAAGGACTGTGTTCTTTTTGTTCTCTGTTCTCTGTTTTATTAGTGTTAGTCACTGACAAATCCCAGATGGATGGCATCATGTGCATACGTGTTCACTGCTCCATGAATATGGACTCTTATATGTTAATGCATAACATACAGAATAGCATACATCCTGCAAAAGCACTTCACGGAAAGGTTTATCTAGTTTATTATCATTCATTGTATCAGGTAACATGATGTGGGGCATTGCTTAAATGAAAAATCAATCTTGGATTGTCCTGATGTGAAACACAGTTCTGTTTCATATCTGTAACATAACACACAGTTGTGTGTTTTATGTTAACTACCCTGAAATGTTTCTACAATAATGCATCCCAAAATGGTTTGTTCGTTCACAATTTCCTATTATTTATAGTTACATTTCAAATAAATACATGAATTAAAGAACCAAATAAATACATTAATTAATTAATTAATCAAGTTGTTTTGTTTTTGACAAAAACCATGCATCCGGTCATGGTACAGAGAAAACACAAAGTCCTCTATACTGTAGATGTTTTTATTACTTCAAGTTTTAGGAGTAATTTTACGGGGGTGGGGAATAAAACCCCTCAATAATCAAAACCGGCCAGTACAACTCCCTAGTGATTAATTAAAATGACTAACCGTTATAAAACATGATAAACTGGTTGGCGTTTTTCTCAATTCAGTGTAACTGGCAAGCAAAAAAAACAAAAAAAAAAAACACCACAAGGACTCAAGAGTGGAACGAGGTTGGACCCATCCATCATCCACAATGAAAAAAGGAAGAGTAAAAGGACCAACAATATCAAGTCCTTGGACACGTCTACATACCGTACTTGGAGATCTCAACAGCTTTGAACCCAAAGTTCCACCCTTTCTACATGATGCAGGTATGGAATATTTGGTTTGTCAACAAATCTGTTAAGTAATCTCAACCTTAATGTAAAGCATTTCCAAAAAGGTCAGGGAAAAAAACAAAAACTTGGCCCCTACATATAACTGTGTGCAGAGGACAAAAGTGGTGTTGAAATGCAAAGACCAGCAGCCAGCACTTGTGAAATTTCCTACTTTCTTTATAGCTCCGGAACAGAAAGATTCAGTGCTGCTATTAAACTCCATCCACCACAACTGCCCTACCCACCTCCAGGGGCTCTTCTCTTTGGCAAAATGTAGTTTTGTTGCAAGTTGGATGTACACTCTGCTGAAGAAATTTTCCAGGGTTGGACACCCCTGCCATAAACTAATCTCCTGCAAAACTGATTTCATAGTCTCTCTCTCTGTCTCTCTCACACTGTTGCATAGTGCACTCATTGTGTACAGCAGATAAACCCGTATTTAAGAGTGGGAGAAGCCCAGGTTTTTTCATGGATTCCAACAGTATAGGAATACTGCTTTTTGAGAACAAAATGTTTCAATGAAAGGAAAAATGTTTAGGGAAATTCTCCAAACCTAACAAGAATAGAAAATGATGTTATTCTTACATATGGATTTTAAACACTATTCAACTAACATGAGCTAACCTGACAGGATTTTTAAGTATATTCCTAATTACAGTCATACTGTATGCATAGTCTTCACTGGTATTGCTAGCCAGCTAAACAACTAGAGCTAACACTGACATTAATTCTGTGAAAAATCTTATTCATAAATGTTTGTAATATTCACTGGTGAATGGCACTTGAACTAGCCTGAACAGCATTTTTAAGAGAATTGTTAAAATATATTAGGTTATATAATATATAGGGTTTATTGTTTTTACTTGTGCTCCTAGCTAGCTAGCTCAAACTACCTAGGAAACTTGCAAGCACAAGGATTCCTTGGCAATTTATAAATGAAAATATGTTATATTCATAAATGTTCAGTCTTCACTGGCATGGGTAACTAGCTAGTTTGTATGAACTCTCTTGACAGTATTTCTTAAAAGAATTTAAAATAACCAAATTTGGTAAATGGTAATGATGGTGGTGTGGCTGCGTAGCTAGCTTGCTAACATAAGCCAGTCTGAAAGGATTTTGGAATCCATAATTTTTTTTTTTTATACATATTGGCTAGATGGCAAACATGAGGCATTGATGGGGTTTCTGAGAGGATTATTCAAAAAGATTAAAAAATGCTAAAAATATATATTTTAGTTGATATTATTTTACATATAAACACAACAATTTTGAAATAGTATATAAATTGAACATACTGAATTAAAAATATAGTTTTAGTACCCAGCTACATGTCTAATCTACCAAAACATTGTGTGTGGTTGAGCGTTTTCTCTTATGGTGTGTTTTGTGATTGAGCAGTATAAAACGCTAAAGCAATTTCCAGTACAAGATGCTCTGGCACATTTTAGACTTGGGTCTCAACACAAAGAAAACACACACATACACACACACACATTTCATCGCAACAGCAGAGCTTTTTCTGTGTGGCTTCATTTTATAGTTATGTAAGTAAGTTCTCGGTATTGCACATTAATCACAAGGTCTACAATTTTGTCAATTTTACCCAGGCACTCAGAGACTGGAGCAAACAGCAGCAGGTAGTAGAAAAAGATTGCTGAAAACACTAACCTCAGATTTAAAAAGAAAAAAATCATAATAAGGAGAAAAGGAGACATATTTGAATAAGGAAATACTAAATCCAGATCTGCAGGACGTTTTATTCTTTACACTTAAGCCAAGACTGCACTTTGAACAGTCTAGCTGTTTCAACAGATAGAATTGTGATAAATTGTGGATATGTGTGCGAGGGATATGCGTGCCATTATTTAATGTTCTTGGGTGATGTGAATGAGAGGTCTGTCTAGTCTCATGAGTGATGAGATTTTATTGTCCTTTATCTCTTTCAGGCTCACAGCATCTGAATAAAGGTTTCGAACAAATAGCACGTCCATTTTTTTTTCTGTCATAGAGATTTTCTCAATAGATACAAAGAAACAAATACAAAGCGGATACTGAGAAAGCACAAAAAAAACACAAATTACAGAACTTATAGGGGGTCGGAGGCTGCTGTGTAGGATAACTTTCACACACACGCACACAAACACAAAATAAAAAATGCTCCAACAAGAAGCGCGTGCGTGCTACATGATACTCGATGGTATTCGCAGAGGTGGAAAGAGTAATAAAATTTTGGACTTAAGTAAAAGTACTGTTACTTTAGTGAACTTTTACTGAAGTACAAGTAAAGTTACCCTTATAAAAATCTACTCA
>JAQQZT010000004.1:5787153-5811056 GCA_030068275.1 Clarias platycephalus | reverse complement strand
CAAAAGAACGAACGACTCGGAGTAGAAGAGTCACTGAGAAAGAATCGCTCAATTCTGTTTCCTGTACATAACCTACGGGGGTTTTGCGATGTTTTGCGCACGCACGCCCTGTAGAAAAAGAAACGAATCACTCTCCGAGACGACTCGTTCTACTGAGCCACGTTAAAGATTAGTTTAAAAAGAACAAATCGTTCATGAACGACCCATCACTAATATTGTATCTTTGCGTTTCATTTACAGTACTGGAGGACCCGAAACCAGTCTCAGAATTAAAAAAATCTGTATGTCTGTATGTCTGTCCAGCCAGCTTTTGTCACAGCATCACACAAAACTGTTTGAACAGAATTTAATGAAACTTTTGCAGTACTTAAATATCTGCCTGACGTTTAACCTGCACTATATGTGAAATCATAATGATGTTGAGTAAAAGGGATGTTATGAACAGTTTTGTGACTGATTTAATAATCTACTTTAAAATAAGATACTAAAAAGCTACTTGTTCAATTTAAACCCACACCTGCACCAATAGATATTCATTAGAAAAGCTAAACTGATTATTTTTACTGGGATTATTTCATATTTTAATAGCTGAAATAACAGCGCTGAAGTGGTATAAGTGAATCTTAATGTGCTGGAGTCATTTTAAGACAAAACTTTATCTGATCTACTTTTTCGATTTCTTGTCCGTGGGCTTCAACCTGAAATAATATCATCAATTCAATTACATTTTATTTGTATAGCGCTTTTAACAATTGTCATTGTCAGATGACACGATCAAAAGAATTATTTAAGTTTGTATGGAATCAATAGTCCCATTCACTGATTGCATTAAAACTGATCAACTTATTTTTAACTTAATAATCCTTTTTTATAACTTTATAACTGTCTATAACTGTTTAACCGTCAACGACTGGTAAATGCATATGAATTGAAAGAGTCAGATGTTGCACCTGACACCAACCTTGGGGACAATTCAGCATGTCAAAAATACATACAATTTCAGCTATTAACTTGTGCTTTTTTTGTCTCAATAACCATGCAATTCATAAAATATGCATCGTTTTACAATAATATGATATTCGTTTATCTTGAAATAACCCTACTTTAAGTCAGTGTACAAATGTTTTTTTTTTTGTACACACACTTTCTTTTCTCGACACGTTTCACTTTCACTATCACTCAGAATCTTTGGTCGGAGTTGTAGGTTTCATCACCACCATCTATAGATCTTTCACTCTCCTTAGCTTCCCTGTCCTTTAATGCCAACTTTCCACTTGAGGAAAACAAAAACAACATTAAATGCTTCCTTTCCTCCCCCATCGCTTTCTACTCTCCCTGGTTCTTGGCGCTGTGCCACCATATCGAGCCTCTCCTGCATATATTTCCTGCATGAAAGCAGTACATTGTGTACAAATGTTATTCAATCTCCCCCTGTTTCAGTGTGAGACAGGAAGAATGAAACAATTTGAAGAGCAGGAAACATTTATAAAAAATTGTATTCATTAAACAAAACATATTTATTGTGCTGTGTGCACTACCGGCTTGGACACATCTTCTGATTCCATGGACTTTCCTGATTCTTATTTCTTTCTACATTGTAAAACAATGCTGAAGGCATCCAAAATATTTTCATAACTAATATTATAAACCCATTTCAGTTTATTATTTTAGCATGCAGCCATCCTAAAGTGGCACATAACAAGACCCCCAATTACGCTGGCACCTACGATAAATTTGCCGGCAAAACCATTCCAAGATTTTTATTTATTCACTCATCTTTTTAAATTCATTTATTTATTTATTTTATTTTATATTTTTAATATTTTGGTCTGAATCATCTAATGATCAAGCATAACCTTCTAGGCATATAAAACAGACATCCTCCTTATCAGAGTCTTAAGTGTTGAACAGTCTAGTGTATATGTTCTGCTTTCACATGACTGATCAGTTTGAGGTCTGTTGCAACAGCTTGTTGTAACTTTTCCCCACCCTACCAGCCATGACAGAACACAATGCCCTAGCTAAATACCTAAATACACTCTTACCATGAGACATGCTAATATTGTCACTTAGAAGTCAACAAAACGGTAATTCAGACAAACTATAGACCAGTAATTCAGACAAAGCAACTATAGGTGAAGGTTAAGGCAATATAACAAACATACTGCTCATGAAATGAAAAATACTTTCGCACCTCCAAAAGAAGTGTTTTTCAATAAATGCAGCAGCAGATGTTGACATTGTCATGTCTTGTCCCAGTTGGGACAGGGTCCAGTATGAGTGTCATTAGTTTAGCATGCTTCTGATTGAAAGAAAAATTGTCCCCAGTCTTCTCTACGTTTAAATTTTTGGTTGTTAGATATTTTAGATAACTTAGATTATGTAATGTTAGTTGTCCTATGGTTTATTATTTTGCGATTTTGTACCACAACAGGCGCACCAATAGTCATAAAAAAATGACAGAATGGTAGTGAAGTGTAATTTCTTGACACTGACAATCCTTCTTGCTTCTCTGTGTCTTTAGTCACCAAACGGTGGTTTCTTCCGGCTGTGAGAGGGGATATCCCTCCAGGCTGTGCCGCACATGGTTTTGTGTGTGACAGCACACGCATCCTGGTGTTTGGAGGAATGGTGGAGTTTGGACAATACAGTAACAGTCTCTACGAGCTCCAGGTTACTCCGCTCGGCCATTACGAGAAGTACATGAGCATTCAGTGAAACATTATAATCCTAAGTTTCTGCTTCATGATCTTTGCAGGCCAGTCGCTGGCTGTGGAAGAAGCTGAAGCCACGGCCACCGAAGAACGCTCCGCCTCCTTGCCCTCGTCTGGGACACAGCTTTACTCTCCATGGTAACAAGTGCTACCTGTTTGGAGGCCTGGCCAACGACAGCGAGGACCCAAATGGCAACGTTCCTCGGTAAGTGCCGTTTAGGGTATGCTCTTAAAGAAAATAAAGGTTCCTTAGACTAGAGCAATCATTTTCAGTTCCTTAATTCATAAAGTAGATTAATTCCCTAGAAGGCTCTTTCCATCTTCGAATCTTTAACTTTTCTACATTATTTACAGAATAAACAAAATGGCCAACCACTAAATATCCTTCTGTTTAACAGCTTATTGATCTTTAGTGGGAACATATTTTACCTACCTGTCTCCATAGCAAACAATAATTAAACGAACGAAAAGAAAACAAAATAAATTACAATTTCCTGGAGCAACATTCAAAGTTTTGAATGAGCAGCTAACATGACTTGAGTGGTGACAGCAGTTACAGTATCATTGTGAAGTCCCTTTCTGGACAAGCTGTCTCCGGGTATAATCATTTGTGCAGAGGATCGGAGCTGCTAAAATGTTTAGCATGTATCCTGTTGTTACATTTTCAACATGACGCTAATACAAGGTAGCTAAGTGCTGGCTTATACCCAATATCGATCGACTGCTGATCTTTCTCTGATCCAGTCTTGGTCCTATATATAAAGATGCACTGTCAGCACTTCTGCTCACTCAGTATTGACTGAATAAACTCCAGTTTCCTTGTCTTACTCTTGAACCCTTCCATGCATTCATTCTTTCAATTGTGACGCTCTGCAGATATTTGGATGATTTTTATGAGCTGGAGCTTCAGGCACAGTCAGGAGTTAAAGCCTGGATCATCCCTGAGACAAAAGGGCGTGGTCCATCACCCAGGGAGTCTCACACATGTGTGCTGTACAGCGGAAAGAGCAGCAGCTCCCCAAAGCTTTACATTTTTGGAGGGATGTGCGGGAACAGACTGGCAGACTTGTGGCAGCTGGATATCGGTAAGCTTTGAGTGTCTGCTAGTGAAGCGTCATTTGTAACGACAAATATCAGAAATAATTCTACTTTTTAGAATTCTATAAATCAGTCGTGAGCTCTGAAGAAGGAGAATGCTCTTTTCAGAGGATTAGTTTTTTAGACATCTATTTTAATTATTTTATTTCTAGTAAAAATGAGAGAAAATACATATTGTCCTGAACACTCCATATTTATTCCTTTTTTGTTTGTGCCTGTTAAATCTCTTTTATTACTTTCATTTCTCTTTCAGACACTATGACCTGGTCGTTGCCTAAAACTACTGGGCCCTGTCCTTTACCAAGAAGTCAACACTCTTCAAATGTGATTGGAAACCAGTAATAAAGCTCTTACTTTCATTCTCTCCCTCTTCCATACATCACTGGTCATATACATACGTCCCCAGGTTTTTTAGATTTCATACTGTTTTGTTCCAGTATACTTGACACAGGGTTGTTATTTGAGGGGAAATAAATCATGTTTAGGGCTTGTTTATCTTGACACACTGGCTATATGTAAAAAGTATAAAGTTATAAAAGTCTTGAACCTTCTCCCTCCTCTTTGCATGTAGGATGTATGTGTATGGCGGTTGGGTTCCTGCAAAGGACAAGAAGGCCGTAGGTCCAGAATGGATCTGTACTAACACTATGTCCGCTCTTAACCTCGGTATGTACCTCACACCATGAAAAAGAACCGAATCGACCATGTTTAATCATGTAGTAATTTTTTGGGGCCGTGTGATTATTTATTATATCATTCTGTTGTAATCTCTGACCTCACTTTAAGACACAATGACGTGGCATTGTCTGGATTCTGAGAGCCAACAGCAGCGGCACTCAGGCACAGCCGTGGGGGAGGGGGAGGAAGGGCAGCTTCATATCCGCTGGCCAAAGGCCCGTGCTGGTCACTGCTCTGTGGCCATCGGGACGCGTCTGTACATCTGGAGTGGACGAGATGGCTATAGGAAAAATCGGAACTACCAAGTGTGCTTCAAAGACCTGTGGTATTTGGAAACAGGTACAGTAAAAGCAGCGTGTAAAGACTGATGATTTAGTGTACAGGATATGCAGTGGATGAGCTGAGAGACACTGAAACAGCTCTGCTGTGAGTGAACCTTAGTATAGTGTTAATCCAGGAATCCAATACTATCATTTAATCAACAATTTTTATTATTATATTATATTATGATGCACTTGGAATGGAAATATATATGAATGTTTTGTTTGCACATTTAAAAGTCATATGCTGACCATTTGTTAGATTTTGGTACAGCTTAATTGTTAGTAGTAGCAGTCGTTAAATAAAAAGCAAATGGCAAATAACAAAAATTATTAAACTCTAACCGTTACCTGCTCATGGACAAAAACCCGAAACATTTCCATTGTTTCCAAGTTTCCATTGCAGTGGAAAGGACTACTTAGTCTTAAAAGTATTACTCCTAAGCAGCATTCTGTTTTGTGGTAGTATTATTCGGATAAAATGGGAAGGTTGCGTCAGGATAGGTATCCGGCCTAAAAACCTGTGCCAAGCATGTGTGAACCATGTGATAGTCCGCTGTGGCGACCCCTTGCTGGAAGCAGCCGAAAGAACAACAACATTATTCAGTTTCCTTCATTTTCACAAAGGGACTTTTCCAGTTTCAAAAAGCTACAATTCATGTAAACCTTACGTTTGGACTATTGTTGTTAGATTACGTTTGTCTCAAACTTGAATATTCTATTTAAATAGTAATGCCTAGGAATATTTGACACTTGTATTGGTTGTTGATGAAATAAAGGCAGCTTTTAGACTCAACATGAATTCACATTTCTCTTTATATTTCTGACCCTTTTCTTGCTGTGTGTACAGAGAAGCCAGCTGCACCAGCTGCTGTGTTTTTGGTCAAGTCTACCATCAATATGCTGCATGTGGCCTGGCACCCTTCACCCGCAGCTGAGTGCTACCTGCTTCAGTTGCAGTGTGTAGCTCCACCTCCAGCCTCACAAACGCAGGCCTCTGATTCACCGTCTCTTCCAACCTCACCCACCTGTCTCACAGAGGGGGAGGAGCCTCGACAGATACCCGTTCATACACGTATGTATTAAGGGTGTTGGAAATTGGAAACGTTCTTTACATGAAGACAGCAGTTCCGTTAGCAGACATTAACTGTATTGTTTTTTTCTCTAGAGCCCGAGCCATCACATGGAGGTGAAGATGAAAAGCATGGGAGCTCAACACTGCAGGTCAGAGCTTAATTATAATTTGGATGGTCACTGCAGGGTTTTAAAGGCTTAAATAACTTTTATTCCATTATTAACTCTGTTTCTGTGGAGGACTTTAACAAGTCTACCGACTAGTGTGTGCACTACTTCAAACCTCTGTTAGCTATCCATGTCTGTAACGATGCTTTCACACCTATTAGTTCATTTTCAGAGGCTAAATCAGGAATGAACACGTTTGATAAATCTGATGCTTGGTTTGATTTCACTTACACTTCACATTAATTGGTGCTCATGAATATCTATCATTAATCTGAAGTACAGCAACAGAAAAATCATCAGAGCATTGAGAACATTCCACAGGGCTTAATTAAATGGTTAAGTAATTACGCGCAGCCTGGCAGGAAAACATGGCACACACTAAGATTTCTGTGCAATTCGGTGGCCAGTTCACGTGTACAATTGGAATTTAATCGCACATTCATAAGCTTGTTTTTAAAAATGTACCTCACCATCTATTGAATTTTGGAATGAAGTAATATTTTTACGTGGTTTTTAAGGTGTGAGATCATGTTTATTAAGTAAATTTCAATTGCACACTTATAAGCGCATATGAAAAATGTACAGCGCCATCTCTTGAATTTTGAGATGAACTAATGATTTTTTTCAAGGTTGTTTTTTTAATGATATAAATGCTTTTTCCGGGCCTCCGAGTGGTGGTAAAGTGCTCGCCATATCATCCGGAAATTCGCTGGTTCGATCCACGGGTGATGCTGTTACCTCTCACAGGCCTAGAGAGAGCTGATTGGCCGAGCTCTCTCACAGGGGAGGGATGAGAGGTACTTTGTGCTCCCACACGCGGTTCGGAGGAAACACGTGATTGTTTTCGGCCCATCCCGGCTGAATGGTAGTAGTAGCCTTAATGTGGGAGCCCCCTAGTGACGAGGAGGAATTGACCACGACTAAATTAGGGAGAAAATCGGGGGGAATCCAAAATAAATATATAAATAAATAAATGCTTTTTCCATTAAATTTAAGTAGCATATATTTTCGTTCTGTGGGGCGATTGCAATGATCCAAAGCCTGTGTATCAAGCTCGGCCAAATATACCTGTGAAAACCCTTTAAAAAAAATTTCACTTTTTACGTGATACAAACAAACAAGACAGAAATACTAAAAACCATCTCGATGTGTTACTTATCTTGTGTCCGCCCAATTTTTTTTTTTTTCACAAATATCTTCAATATACAGACACACCAATTTTACAGATTTAGTAAATGTATAGAATAGATAACATTCCTGAGTTTAGACCTGACCCACTGAAGCAACCCTAGATCATAACTCTGCCTCCAGGGGCTTGTACAGTGGGCACTATGCATGATTTATTCGCTTGTGCATCGCTTTATTCGCCTTTCATCTTGTGCTCTGATGCTCTGGGTCAGTCTGGAATTGTTAGACAACATGACCACATATTCACACTAACAAGTGGTTTTCTTATGGACACACAGCTGATTAGTCCCAACAAACATAACAAAGCATTTAAGTGATCTTGGGTCATTTTTTCCAACCTCGTTTTGTCTATGAATTTGACATTTCAGCACCACCATTCCAAGTATTAATAATGTGTCAGACAATTCTTAACCAGGTCCTAATTCAAGGTATTTCAAGTCATTCTGCTTAGTTTATTTTTTCTTTTGTTCTGTTAGTCCAAATATCCAGAACAAATGGCATTTCTCCAGTGCTGTCCTTTTGGTTTGCCTCCTGTATCAATGTAGAAGCTTGCATCTACAAAGTAATACCGCAACTCATGAGAAAACTGTGCGAGAGTTCACTTGGAAATGCCCCAAGACAAGCTCTCACAGACATTCAGGACACAGTGTGAGCTGTGGTCTCACCTGCACCCAGCAGGAAACAGCAGGCTAAACACTGCATACGTGAAACATACATATAATTTCCTGAAATGGCAATGTTCTTTTCTGAACACGTTTGTGATCCCACAGGAGAGCTCGAGTGGTGGTGAAGCCAGAGCAGAGACCAAAGATAAGCAGCAAAAATCAGATCTCAATCCTGTAACTGAGATCAAGACAGATGACTCTGGTAACACACACTTCCTCACGCTGCAGCTTAGATATAATTTTTTTTTCTCGGATCATAGTCCAACAAAGCTCATGTGTCTGATTGTATTTCCTCAATACTGACAGTAAATAGGCAGCAGGCGGCCTCTCTGAGACCTATTACAGAAGAGGCGGATGACAAGGATGGCATTAAATCTCAGCAACTGCAAGGTAAAAGCTTTGCTAAAAGTGGAGCTGTGCATGGGATGGAATCCTTATATCACCCCCCAAAAGAACCATTATCAATACAATCCTTTTTGTGCCTTATTTTCTGGCTTTCAGTCCGTTCTGTTTGCCAAAATGTAAACAAAATTGATTTAAGCCACTGTAACACTGACCAGAAAAAACAATTACCAAAGCTGAAAGTGCATCATGCGGCACAGCGTGAGCTCTGTATGCACTCTCAGGATAATTAATGTGGCCCTTCTTTGTCTAGGAAGCTTTGTATTCGATGGCATACACTTCTCACAAACTTGTTGTTGGGTCCTACAGCATTCCAGTCCCAATGCACATGTCTGTCTTAGAGAATGTTGCAGATAAGTTTTTGTTCTCACTCACAGACAGGTTTTAATCTGTTCAATTTACAGAACATGAAAATGACTCCAACTCTTCAGGACAGGTAAACTTTTCCCGTGTGTCAGAAATCTATGAATGTAACCAACACATTTACGATAAACTGCTCCATCCTGCTGCAGGGTGAAAGAGCTGAAGTCTCCACATGGTTCGATGTCGGTATATTTAAAACACTTTTCGCTGAGGTCACACACTACTATCTACCCTCTGAGAATGGGAACGCTGACCAGATTTCCAGTAACAACGAGGTCAGTCTGTGAACATGACATGAACATGACTTTTACATTGTACAAGCCAATACAGTTCTCTTTCTCTCTCGCTCTCACACATCTAGTGGAAGATGCCAGGGCCTCACAGTTTCGAAGGATGGGAAAAGCAGGAGCTTACATACAATGTAGCCTACCGATTCAGATTGGCAGGCCTGAACTGCTGTGGTCGAGGAGAATTCAGTCCCATTGGGGAGTTTAAGACGTGCCATCCTGGATTCCCAGAGGCACCTCCTGCTGTCAAAATCACCAGGGTACAACTACTCAGGCAGAAACATCTACAAAATACCCAATGTTGTGTTTACATATTGACATCTTGTTACATTTTCACCATATTCAGTTTTCCTGTGAGGTGTAGCTTATAACTGTGGTCACCTCATGCTATTATTCTCCAAAATTCAGGCATCTGATTCAGTACACATCACATGGGAGTCACCCTCCAAGACATCAGGGAAAATTCAGGAATATTCCCTGTACCTGGCAGTGAAGAAAGCACGAGGAAACACTACGGAAAAGCCAGGAGATCTGACCTTTATACGCATTTACCGTGGTGCCAAAACTTCATGTACAGTGAACGCTGCGAATCTGAGTAACGCATACATCGACTGCTCGGCTCGTCCAGCCGTCGTGTTCCGCATCGCCGCCAAGAACGAACGTGGCTACGGGCCCGCCACTCAGATCCGATGGCTACAAGGTATGTGTGTGTGTTCTGATGCAGTGTTTCTGACTCTGACTGTATGGTAGCCTGTTGGTCATATTCGAAATTCTTATCGTTGTGTCTGTTGTCCTGCAGACAGCAATAAAGTCAAATCAGCATTAAATGCAGACTCCAGCCCTACTAACCCTGAGCCAGATGACATTATAAGGTAAGATAAGCAGCACACTGCCATCCCTGTTTGCTTACATATGGCACCCGTGATGATAGTAAAGAACTTTAATCAGCACCTCCAATCTATGACTCTGATCATTAGAGGAGCTAATCAGTAGTGTTTTCCTTCTGTTTGTTTCTTCTAGCTCATGACCCCTGCAGAGGAACTTGTTAACTCTCAGATCAGCCCTGATGTTGGACCGGTTTTCATAGGAGCCAGTGTTATGTATTTTCTAGCAGTGTTCAATCTCTGCTATAGATAATACATCTCTTATGTACATAAGTGTATTTGCTGTAAATGTATTTCCTAACTTATTTTTTCACAGTTGAATGGGTTTATACAAGCTGTTTTTTTTTTTAGCTATGAATTGGTTTCCCAATCTGATATTTTTTTATTGGCATAGGGTAAGCTGTTTTTTTTAGCCTTTTATTTACATTTTATAACAAACTGTGTAGACACTCTTTAATCTCACTTTTTTCTAATTGCATAATGTTGTAATCCATCAGTGTTTGGCAAGTTTTTAAGTCAGTTATGTTTGTGTTATTGGTCTGATTAACCTTTTTAAGGAGAGTTTAACAATCTGTAGTGATAGAATTATTAAAGTCATCATTAAATTTAAACAGAAAATGTCCAGGACAGAAGCCTAGCTGCATTTTTTAACTTACTTTAACCTTGAGATCATGATGTACCAGATATTGCTTAAAGCCTTTATAACAAGTGAGAAAAGGAACTAGCTATCTTCATGTTCCACAACTTTAGATAAATAATCAATGCAAAAATCAAAACTTGTAAATTTCTTGTTCACAAATGGCAAGTTTTAGGATGGTAATAGCATACCTTGTCTTTTCTTAAATTTTCTGACAAAAGCTGTACTTTTGGTTCAGATTTAGTTCTGCAAATTTATAATCACTGTTTAATTACACTACTTCATGCATGACCAGTATTTATCATTTGATACAATTATCCAAGTTTATGCATTTATTTTGTTTTATTTTAAGAATTAACATGAAATGACAATCCACACGAAGTTATCTTACATGATTGAAATAGAAATCAAATGAGAATCCATTTATTTGTCTTTATGTAAACCCAATAGTAGAACTGCCCCTCCCCCCACCCCCACAGAACCTTAAAAACTAACACACACACATGGGACAGAATTCAACCAAAAAAAAAAAAAAAAAAAAACATTAGCAGTCTTCACTCAGTGACCTTAAAGTTTTAAAATTAACATGTATTATATAACTGTAACAAATGACTGTTGCATGAATTACAGACATCAATAAGAAAATTTACAAATTCTGCCTCTCTGCTAGCAGTTTCCTCTTTTCCTGCTCACAAATCATTAACTTTGTTCTCCAAAACCACCAGTAAAACTTTACAAGGTGAGAGAGCAGTCTGTGGACAAGTGCATGGTCTAGGTCTGGACCAGGTCATGTGAACTGGATTTGCTGAACACCAGGGATCTGAATAAAACAAAAGTGTGATAAGATCAGTTAAACTATCATTTTTTTGCTGGAGATTAAAATCTTTCCAAAACAATTAATTTAAACTAGTTCACATTATTTGATAAAACTGCATTGTAAGATGCAGTGTAATCCATAGTCTCAGATATTATTGGCTATATAGGCACACTGTTGCATATAAAAATCAGACCACTGATAGAATGTTTCAGATATTCTGCAAGATAAGAATCTCTTACTTCTACACTATGTGTAGATTCCGTGTTAATGGGGTTAAAACAATTTGTTATTATTAGCACCACACACACACACTGCATCATTATCATAAGTGAAAATGATTCACCACATAAATACTGTCTAATCAGTGAGGTTTAGCAGAACATCAAAGATAATGGCTTTTTCTACTAAATTGACCTAATGAAATGGTTAAAATTACATTCTTAAAATTATTTTGCCAAAATAAAATGCCAATACAAAGAAAGAATCAGCACATCCTCATTTAAATGTGCATGGCAACTACTAAAATGAACATTTATAAATGCATGTTGTTGCTATGGCTAACAGCATCAAAGCAGATCAAGGACAAGGCATGAACAATCTGAATCACAATTTTCTTGTATAAGCTTTATTTTTCAGCTGTGTGTTGAAGTGACTCAAAAGATAGACCTTGCTATATATACACGTTACACTGAGAAAGACAGAAACTAACATCACTGCATTTCGATCATGTGAATAGTATTTCCTGTTTATGTCAGATGGTGTTTCTGATTGGCTAGTGATGGGGAAAATACACCACTATGCTACTGCCTTGAACTACAAACATTTTACACCAAGAGTTAGAACAAAACTTAAAGGTCTTTTGGTGCAAACAACTTTCTACACAGCTCCAGGTTTAAAGTAACTTCTCTTAACATATGATTTAGGGTTGACTTTACACAGACTTACCTGTTGGTATGACGTGGTGTACACCATGACGTTCTGCTGTTGCCCATCAGTTGTGATCAATCCAGCAGGTAATTGATTTGCTGCAACACAAAAAGCAATTCTAAATGTAAAGCACTCATGACATACTGTCCATCAATGTACTGTATTATTTTTGCAACATTAAATAGCTTTTGGTGCCTGAGCATGTTTCTAGATTTAATACTATAGCACTTTATCCAGCACCACAATAACTTAACGGATAAGTAGTTACTTTACTAACTAAAACGCTTGTAGTTTAAGTTTCATTACTTACTGAAACTGTCTTCTGTAAGTTCTTCACTTATGGCGTCTGAGACTGCCACAGCTGAAATCCCCTTCTCACCCTTCATTGCCTAGAAAAAGACCACAAGCATTAAACTCCTCCATTACACCAACATTAAGAAACGCAAACTTCATGCGTGTGCATGTTCTTGAACCTGTACCTCTCTGAATTTCTGCAGGTAAAGTTTGAGCGGCTCCACGTACATATCAAACCCCAGCGTGGACATGGCAAACAGGATGTCCTCTCCGTTGATGGTCTTGCGCTTCTCCTGATGACATCTCTCGCTGGCTTCTGACGTGATGAAGCTGATGAACTCACTCACACACTCCTGTACACATTCTTTTGCATCTTTTGCAATCTGTCCACAAAACAATGATTTTTCATAAATCAGCACAACAATCATAACTCAAAACAATTAGCTCATGTGAAAGAATGAGACAAACCTTTCCCGTCTGTGGGATGGCATTCTTCATGATGCGAGCTACATTAGCAATGGGCAGGTAAATATCCTGCTCTCTGAGATTGTCTTTGCAGCCATTGCCATCTTCATGGTCGTGAAGACTTTCTTCACCATCATCTAGAAAAAGACAAGATACACGCATTAATATTTGCAACCAGTTCTGATCATATAAATATTCTACAACCAGAGAGGACTATACCAAAAACCTGGCCTTCAGCCTATTTCTCTTGATGTTATCCACATGTGCTTCCAAGATACAGTAAATGTTCACGGGTATTATTATTATAAGTGATTTGGATCACCCGTCTTGGAATACGGCACAACTAACTCGTACCATAATACACTAATACGGTGTCACAAATGCTGTATTTATGCACCCTTGAGGATTCATTACAGGTTCACACTTTTGTTGTCAGTACAGCATTTGGTCACAAAATAAATTAAAGAGCACACCAATTATCTTAGTCATAGTTTATACAGTATGGGAATTGGGAACTAGGGACAATTCTGACCAGAGTCAAAACCATGAATTAAAACTTTTTTTCCTTCTTCTTTTTTTATTATTAGCTCTGACTTCTTCATTTTAATCTTGCGACACCATTTCAACTTGCACCAGTTTAGGGGTGAAGATGAAGGCTTTGTGCCTGTAAATGCACAATAAGGCAGAAAACATGCTCAAAACAAGCAACTTAAAAAGATTTTGCTTGTAAGCTGTCCTTCAAACACAAGTGAAAAATAGTTATTTTGTTTTGATCAGTTACAATACACACTGGGATTTCAGTAAAAAAAACAAAGGCAGTTGTTAGATCACATGATTAGACTGTCTTTTAGGAATGGGAAATATCAGTCACCTCCCGATATGATATCACAATACTTTTAGAATCTCAATTTTAATTGAATTAGCACGTAAGTATCGTGATTTATTACAAATTAAAAATTTTAGAATACGTTTTACAAGTAAACAAATGTGGCCCATTCCTTAAAACACAACAGTTTTCTTACATGTTTACTGACATTTTTTTTTTTTTTACATCATCTGCCATAATGATGACTTCGAAACAAAACTTAAATAACTCACTCCTACCACACGGGATGAAAATGTGTAAATAGTTTAGAGTGTACCACCTGCAGGATTATAAAGAAACAGTGATGTTTTACCTGATTAAATGCCTCTCAAAAGTCAGTGCACATGGTCAAGGAGCTTCTAACGCATGTGATTTTCGACTACTTAGCACGCCCAGTGATTTGAGACTGGTGTAAGTGTGTATAATGGTTTCAGACTAACTTGCTCAGAAACTGGAGAAAAAGACAGATCGAAGGCTTTAACATACAATTTTGGGAATTCATTCCCATACATTCTGTAGAGCAGTTAAGAGATCAGGCACTGATGTTGGATGAGAAGGCCTGGCTCACAATCTCTATTCACAAAGGTGCTCAATGGGGTTGAGATCAGGGCTCTGTGCGGGCCAGTCAAGTTCTTCCACACCGAACGTATCCATAGCATTGCATTGTCCAAAATGTCTTGGTATGCTGAAGCATTGATAAGGGGCCTGATTGAAACACCTGAATTCAATAAATAACAGGTTTGTCCAATTACTTTTGTCTATATTGTGTGTATTGAGGTGATAAAGGTGCCCCTTATCAATTTCTATGTTTAGTTTACACCTTGCCATTGCTGCTGGGTTGCTGGATTTTGTGTAACCCAATGCTGTGCTGCGATTGCTGGCTTTTAGCAAACTCACTCAGAAACTCTCAGGTTACACACACACAAACAATAATAAATAAATAAATAATACACGGGACAATAAACTAACCTTACAACAACTAGTAAGGGGCCGTTTGAGAGCTCAAAGAGTCGACTCTTAGTTAATTAACCTTTGACTCGTTGAAGCTTTAGTTGTGGCGCAGTTTGCATCACCAGAAACAGATCTAAACTTGTACTGCGAGATACACTACTGGTAAAACAAACTGGTTTCAAACCCTCTAACTGTGAGCTCAGTAATTCTGCTATATCCAGGACTAGGAACGCATCATTAACTCTGTAGAAACATGATCGAATCCTGGTGCGAACTGGTGGAATGAACCGACTCATTCAGTGCTTCGTCTCCTTACATTACACGAAATATTTCTGATCGAGACCATAATTTGGGTGACTTTAAGACATAACGCACATAATTTCTATAAGTTAATGCATTCAAGTCAGATATTAACTTACCTTCTTGCGCTTGCAGCACATAATGGCCACCGGTCATATAATCACCCGTTATAGCCAGCTGCGAGGTATCGGTGGTAGTGCTGTCTCCGTCCATCTAAAAAATAAATAAAAAAAATTGAGTTATTGTCTGTATTGTCTAAATTAGCGCAAATTTAACCGCTAACGTTCCTGCACTTCTTAAACAATCATGCTAGCTAGTTAGCTAGAGTGCGCGCCTATTTCAACATAACTAGCCAGCTCACCAGAATTCAGTTACTAAATTGAAACAAAACACGTTTCATACAATTTTTTTATTTTATTTTTTTAAAATAACGCACACGTTGACATTGAACGTTAGCTATGTTCATCTCAACGTTGTGCTTTCTGTCCTTTTCTCAAATTAGCTAAGCACCTAAGGATAAGCACCCGCTAGCTAGCCAGGAGAACGGACTAGCTAGCCATGGTTACTGCTGAAATAAGACTCCTCACCATAACGGCAACATTGAACACATTCCCATTAAATAATCTCTACGTAACTACATACCAGTAACGCACACTTTTCCGTGGTTAGTCAGAGTCTTCGATCGGGGGTATGTTGGTGACATTTTGCCCGGGAAAGGAAACCTTTACTACGCTGTTATACAAGCCTGTATTAGTGCAGTGTAATGTCGCTAGCTAGCTGCTTGTCCAACAAAGAAATCCTCCTGAGCTCAGGATTGAGTTTGGGCCTTGTGCTTTATGGACGACGACTACAGTCCGAAACCTGTCCCTAATTAAGCATTATTCTCGACACTTCCTGCTTTCAATCGCACATTCAGACAGACAACAAGCAAAAAAATCTGTCCGAGACGGACATTTTCATTCGAGCTAACGAGAAATCGGTTAGCAATCATTGGCCGAAGCCGGATACAAACCTGCAATGAAGCCCTGGTTGGTTCGCGTCTGCAAACGGCCGTGTGGTTGGACAGAAAATGGCTGCGAAAGGACCAGTCCCAGCGCGGAGAGCGCCGCCATACTGCACCGCCTACTGCTCCCACTAGAGGCCGAGTGAGGGACACGACACTGCGCCAACACGTCGCTTCACTCACAGCTACAGTAACGCTGGTTTAATTCTCTCTTTAAAAACTTGTTTATTCCAACTATATAGACGTTTTATAGACGTTATGACAAAGCAGGTTTACACATATCCTGACGTACAATCTAAGAAAAAATGTACTACACTACATTTCCTACTGGCTGTCCTGGTCTGCTCATGTGTAAACCATTTGGATATTTAGTACATATTTACCATATAAATGTATACAGTTCACAATATAACTTTCTCCCAAAACAAATAACAGGGCATTTCTGTTTGTTTGTTTTTCTTTTACCTGCCAGGTCCTTGTTAGAAGTACAGGATGAAGTTTTGGCACTGTCACAACCAGAAGCAACACTGTATGCAATAGTACGATAGTGTAATAGTATAATTGTATAGTATGTTCAACACTAGACATTGTGGCAAAGCAGGTTTACACAAGTCCTGATGTACATTCTAAGAAAAAAGTGCTACAGTACATTTCCTTCTGACCGTTTTGGTCTGCTCGTGTGTGTGCACCATTTGGACCTTTGGTACAGGTTTTACATAAACATGTATGCAAGTCACCAATAAAACTTTTTCCTAAAACAAATAACATGGTATTTCTGTATTAATTTTTTTTTTTATTGCCATAGATAGCCTAAAGATTGACATTGCTGTGGTAGTGCCATACAAACCTTTAAATACATTCATAGATGTTCCTCCGTGGATGGCATAAAGATGGACTGAACACATTTACACTCTATTCTCAATCACTGAGTAGTAAATCACATCACTTTGATACAGTAGACATAAAGTTAACGCTTTAGTGAAATCAGAAATGGATCTGATAGTCAGACACACTTATTACTGCTTGACATTATGATGTACAGTTATAGAAGAGAAATGTATTAAAATTAGCACACATTTATTTATTTATTTTTGTCTGGTGTCAACCAGAAAAAAAAATCCTCTGCTGTATGCTTCTAATTTAGAGAAGTAATTAACATGTAAAATGTAAAAAATATAATTTTTTCAAGGCAGATTAAGAAAAAAAAAAGTTTTAGGTAATTTTCTAGATCAACCCACACGTGAATACAATTTATAGCAAGGGGTTTTTACAACAGTGTATGTATGTACCTAAACACTCTATTTCTGTAAAGAAAACTTTACCAAAAGCAAACCATAAAAAGTTATGTTTTAAAAATATTCTAGTGTTTTGGGATAGCCCTAGTCCAGATTATTTAGAGATTCATTAATTTGTCAAATTCTGTAATTTAACATTACACCAAATGTCATTTTGTAGCATTTTATGTGTTTCTATATAGACTTGTGTAAGGGTTAACATTTTCTTAAATTAATTAACCTAAAAAGTTCAGGTAAGTGTGTAGTAAGGATTTAATACCAAGACTTTATTAGTACAGTGGAACCTCAGATTGTGAGTAACGCAGTTTGTGAGTGTTCCGCAAGATGAACAAAAATTTTTAATAAATTTTGACTTGGAAAACAAACAAGTCTTGGTTTATGAGTATCATGTATCATGCATACGCTTCTTGTTTTGATGCCGAATGTCCATTTTCTCTCTCTGTATCAGCCTGCTCTTTGTGTCTGCGTGCGCGCATGCCATTGGACACCGTGCCACACACACAGACCCCTCCTACTTTCGCCTTCACAGACGCACACACACACACACTTTTTCTCTCTGCTCTACACAGAAACACTGCTCTGTTGCGATGCGCGCACAAACGGAAACACTTATCTGTCGGGATTTATTTTTACTTTTTTTTTTATGTATTTATTTTTTGTGGCTGTAGAACGAATAATTTGAGTTTCCATTATTTCTTATGGGAAAATTCAATTTGGCCACCTTTTGCCCCGAGTTCCCTGGAATAGGCTCTTGTGACAATACACAGGATAAGCAGTATTGATAATGGATTAATGGATGGGTATTAGTTTTCACAGCTATGCTAAAAATACTTTGTTGTTTGTTTCAGCAAACCCAGAGTAAAGATTAGTAAATATGAGGTAACTCTGATAAAACAGAAATACAGTACTGGTATTAGGACCACATGGATCTAGCAGCAACCAGAGTCGCTATTAGAATGAGAAGTTATGACCACGTCTGGCCTATTATATCAAACTTCACTGGCTCCCCAACAAAGTTCACGTTGATTATAAAAAAATACTACTGACATACTGTATAAGGCAATGAGTAGACTCACAAGACAGTACCTGAGCAAAATTCTGATTTTTTATAGTTTGCCATGGGTACTTTGAGCATAAGGTGCAGGTTATTTCATGGTACCTTGTGTACAGATTACCATAAAACCTGGTTAAACGTTTGTTCAGAGGAGAGACTTTCACCCTGCGATGTACATATGAGATGTAAATACAGGAAGGAGACATTGAATGAGTAGTGCTACAACTGGTATAAGAATGCTTACATATTTTACTCCTACTGCACATTGTAAGAGTTTAGCCTCAGCTCAGTTGCTGCAATGCTAACATGGGTAACTACACGTGGGTTTTTTTTTGGTCTGTGATGTAATAGGTCAACTGGGAATACTAACAAGCTGAAAGGGAGGAAAGGGCTGAAAGTTGAACATACCTCAGTCAATAAATTGATGCCCCTGGCGCACTTGTATATTTGGATAAGGACGGTAGACCAATTAAGTTGCCTAGTCAAGCTATAATCATAGCTCGACTTAACTGTGCATGCAAACACACTGAGTGACTATACACAGCTGTTCCCTAAAGAGACATTTAGGGCTCCCTCAGCTACAGACAGCAGCAGAGGATCTGGTGGCTTCTATCTCCTGTTCTCTGAATCACGCTGGAGTTTATATGTGCAGTACAAGAACTACAGCCACTGTAGATCACTGGTGTGGAAACGTATCAACAACAAAAGTGTTAGGTCTAAGTGTAGCACATTTATGCATGTCTGAATTAAATCTTTGATGTATCTGTGCCATATATGTATGTCTGTATATATGTGCAGTATATCTGTGCTAATGTATGGTGTTCCAGCTAATGATTTAAACTCCTTAGTGAGGAGGCAAAAAAGCACCTGATATGCTCATGCTGAGATGATGGATGGATGTGTTCAGTCCCCAAGCGCCTCTGATCACCAGTCGCAGTCCAGTGTTCCTCAGTTTCAGGATCTACATTTAACACCAGCTTCTGTTCTCATTCACACACTGGAGTTTATTGGAAGACACAGTATCTAGGCACACTGCATGCAGACGTGCACACAAAAAAAAACATTGACATGTGGAACCTATGATCAAAGTTACTTTTTTTGTATTTAAACGAAAAACCCTCACAAATGAAATTAAATGTAGGAATGTGTTTGTCTGCTGCTAATAATGATACTACTACTACTACTCTACTATCACTATCAATTAAAATTTTTAATTAGATTTTTTATTATTCTATTTATCTTGCCTCAATAATATCTGATAATAAGCTGGAATACAAAAAGAAGTAGAGAACCAGGTAGACCTAGAGTGAAGTGAGCCGAACTGTGTCAGGATATAGATCGATGGATAGGAAGAAAGAAAGAAAGAAAGAAAGAAAGAAAGACCTGCTTAGACATGTGTTATGAAAGTGTGTATCCAGAAGGTGCCACTGTTGTGGACCTTTTACAGTTTTCCTCAATCCCTTCAGGACATTTCTTAGATCACAGTTGAAATTCTCAAAACAACTTTTACTTCCATGTAGTCACTTTGCTACTCATAAAAGCAATTTCTTCTTTTGAACAAACTGCAAGTGCTTTGTCACATCCATGCAAGTGATTATGTACAACTGTCTGCTGTTTACTACATTATCAAAATGTATTTTACTGCTTCCCTGTTCATATGTTAACAATAGTCTTACACCCAAAACCACTGAGGCAGTAGTTCAATTGGTTATGAACCAGTGGCATAATCCATCGGTCATATTTTCTATACATTTCTATTAGACTTTTCTGTAAATCTGTCACAAATGTATAAATCACTATAATTGGAGGAGAATAGTGGAAGTGTCCAACTAATGATCAAATAGTTCCCTAAAATAGCTGGCTGCTATCACAGCAGATGTCAGCAAAGTCTGGATTAGATACCACAAAATATTCTTGCAAGAACAGATATCTGGTGTGATGTGGATGAGAATCTGTGTCCTGACGGCTAGAAAGTCAGAAGCTGTAACAAGACTACACTATAATTCCTTATATACTGCTGCACATACCGTACAGTTCTGCCTAAAGGGTGTTTTCCATGTTATAATTTCTAATTTTGTATTTTTTTTTATTTAATTATTTTTTTTATTTATGCTATGCTGTAAACATTGTATTTTTCTTTCTGTATTACAACGACATGGACTAGAACAAGCAATAAAAGTGTAAATATCCTCAATCCTGTCTTAATCTCTTGCAATCATTTGTACTTTTTATTTAATATGCCATACAGAAAATGCAGTTTTGTGCATTTTTTTAAATCACCATCATCAAAACCTTAGCAGTAGATTTTATCAGATAATAGTTACAGAGCACACTGTTGTACTGACAACACAGTTAAGCATATTGACTGTCCTGTTTTAAAGCAATTATCTTGCAGACTTGTCATTCTAATGCCACTAAAATGTTCACTGACCATAATGTGCTCCACTCTTCTGGGAACGTTTTTCCACTGGCTTTTGGTAACTATTTGGTTGCAGGAACTTGTGTTCATTCAGGTATAAGAACATTAGTTGGGTCAGGTACTGATGTTGAGGAAGCTCTAGTTCCAGTGCATCCCAAACATGGTGGGGTTGTGTTTAGTCAGGGCTCTGTGCAGGACACTTCCAGTCTGATCTGAATACACCATGTCTACATGGAACTGACATTGTGACTTTGTGCACATGGGCAATGCTAGGCTGGAACAGCTTTAGGCCTGTTTACAGTTTCTCAGGCCTGTTGGTTCATGTCTCAAAACAAAACTGTAATGTATGTAAAAAAAAACATACAAACTTCACATCATCTAGACAATTGTGTACATCATAAAAGAAATTGCTCATTCTTTTGATAAAGTTGCAAATGTTTTTGTACATTCATGCAAATGATTATGTACAACTGTCTGCTGTTTCCTCCATCAGCTGCTTATACCATGTTGATCAAAATGTATTATACTGCTTCTCTGTTATATCTCTGTCAACACCAAAGCATCAGTTCATCATATACATCACTGGTTGAACCAGTTGTCATAATTTGCCAAGCATATTTTCTAAACATTTCTATTAGAATTTTTTTCCTGTAAATCTGTCCGAAACTGATGAAATGCTCTCAAGTGAATCTTTACTTCACCAATGGAGAGGCATGTTTGAAGCATTTGATCAACTAATGATCAATCAGTTCTCTAACATTCCTGGTTGCCATGGATGCGGTATGTGAGGACGTCAAAGCAGACACCAGCAATGGATGGACATGAAATGTCGAAAGATTCATTCAGTGCTCTGTTGTGATGTGGAAGACAGGCAGGAAAGTCAAGAAATAAAGAATAACAGTACTGTCATTGCTTCTACTAGACAGCATGTACAAGTCTGCCTAGAAATGTTTGCCATGTTTGCATTTATCATTTAGTATTTTTTTCTTTTCTTTGTGCTGTATAGTGGTGTAAAAGAGTCTTCTCTTTTTCTTTTCTGTATTGCAATGACATGGTCTGTCAACAAATTATAGTACAAAAGTGTAAAGGTGTATATTCTCTTGCACTGTGTAACTTTGTATATTGAATTGCTAAATGCCATACAGACAAAGTGCAACTTTCCCATCATCATCATAAAAAAATTAAAAAGAACATTAACATAAAAAACTTTTTTGGGACCGTGAATTTTTTTTGATGAGTGAACCACTAGATCTTTCCACTGTTACACTTACAGATTTGGAGAGACACAAACACACACAACAGTGTGTTGGAATGTTCTTTGGTTTATTTCAAGAATAGAAATATACTGTACAGTATGTCCTAAGCCAAATGCCCTGAGAAAACACATATCACCTACACCTGTTATTACTGTACATCGAAGAGCATGAGTCATTCACATGTTCTACATAAATCTGTACAAAACAAATTATAGACATCCATTGTCAAGTATTGCCGTAAAAGGGATGAAAAAGAATTCATGGGGACAAAAAAGAGAGAAGGAAACATGTGAAAGTTAATATAGTTAAGGGAAAATATTAGAAAACCCTACCTACCTACCTATTTGAAGATTGAAGAAAAATTTGAAGATTGTGAATTATGAATGTCAACTGGTTCACATTAATTTGTGCACCCTAAGCTTTAAAACTAGCTAGTGAAGCATGAACTTGCCCAGCACTGTATTCATAGATGCATTTAGCCATGTATCTAGTATCTTGTAAAGCATACTATTTAGTAGTTTAGTGTGCAGAGTTGGATTTACCCATTTTAGCAGTTTTGCTCCACCCATATATGAGAGCAAGCGCTCCTCAAAGCCGTCTACCTTACCACTAAATAAGGAACTTTGCATATTTTTGGACTATATGATTTATTATGTAGAAGCAGAAACCACCTACAAAGATTTATAATCCACAGAGGAGAAGACGGAAAAAGAAGGAGAGGTAGGATGGAAAAAAATAGAAGAGAGGAGAAGAATAAGGATGGAAACAAGAAGGAAGAAGAGAAGGATGAGAAAGAGAAAGGAAATGAGAAGAAGACAAGAAATAGGATAAAGAAAAAAGAAAAGGAAGAGAAAGAAAATGAGAAGAAGATAAGAAATAGGGAAAAGAAAAAAGGAGGAGGAAGAGAAATGTAGGAAATAAGAGAGAGAAAAAAAGACAGTAAGAAGGAGAAAATGCAAGGCAAAGATGAGGAGGAAGAGAAAAGAACGGAGAAAAAGAGGGAAAAGAAGGTGAGAAAGCAGAAAAGAAGGAAGAGCAAGGTACTGTAAAGAAGGAGGAAGAGCAAGAAAAAGAGGTATCGAGGAGAGGAGAAAGCGAAAAGAAGAAAGATGAAAGTAAAGAGGAGGTGGAAGAAAATGTGGGGAAAGGGAAAGAAGAGAAAGAGAATGAGAGTGTGAAGAAGAAGAGCAGGACAGAATAGTCATTCATCACAAGTTATCCCTACTATAGAGATACGTAGATAGGCATAGCCTTTCTGAATATGAACAAAATGTTGAATGTAAGCCACATTTCATGTGAGTAATGTAAGTGTAAAATATAAAATATCTCAGCAGCAAAAATAAAAGGCCTGAAACTGAGTGCTGAGATACTAGCAGTAAATAATCCTAATAGAGATCTGAGCACATCAAACATCAGGATGAAGAAAAAGTGTAATCTCTGTGACTTTAACCGTGGCATAGAAGTTGTTGCCAGGTAAGCTGGTTTAAGCATTTCAGAAACTGCTGATCTCCTGGGAATTTCACACAGCAGTCTCTAGAGGTTGCACAGAATGGTGTGTGAAGCATACAACAGTTGTATATCTGAAAATACTGTCGCCTACTGTTTAATTCAAATATAAACTATTTCGAATGGGTCAGTGTATTGGTAAATATTTCAGGACATTTTTACAGCAATAAACGAAATATTGTACAAATATTGGACCTTGCAACGAGAGGGGAAAACACGCTGGATCTTGTTTACACAAACATCCCCGGCGCATATCGGGCAGAGCCCCGCCCC
>JAQQZT010000004.1:5749725-5765505 GCA_030068275.1 Clarias platycephalus | reverse complement strand
CGACTTACAAAAAGTGCTTTAAAGTTTACATCACTGGATACATACTTACACTGGGTTAACTAGGTTAATAACTAAGTCCAATTAGTCCAACACAACTGGAAAGACATCATTCCTAGGTATGTGTAACTTTGGCAAAGACAACGATCCAGAGAAATCTTGGCCAGAGTAAATACACTGTGTTTACTACAAGGTAAAAGGCTGTTGGTACGCCTCAACATAGGAAGAACAAATTAGCGTTTAATAAAATCATCTTTAAAAAAAAGCCGGCATGTACAGCTTTGGAAAAACATCTTACAAACATATAAGACAATAATCAGCTTGTACTGGGATAATGGAAAGAGAAAAGTAGAAACTGCTCATGATCCAATGCATAACACTTTATCTTATGGCAAGGGCTGCCAAGAAAACTGCTGACATAAGCAGCAGGATGAACTCTGAAGTTTATAGGGCTGTATTGTCTGCTCACATGAAGCCAGATGCATCAATAGTCATTGGACAGCACTTCACGGAGCAGATGGACAATAACCAGAAGCAATCTGCAAAAGCAACCCAAGATGTTTTTACGGCAGTGAAGTAGATTGTCCTGTAATGGCCAGATCAGTCGCCTGACCTGAAATGCTGAAATTCAACTGAGCTGTATTTCAGCAAGAAAATTAAGACAGCTGCAAATTAAGAGAAACCGCGGAAAGGGCATCATCCAGTGTCTGGTGATATCTGTGGGTCCCAGTGCAAACTATTAAACGCTATGATTTAAATTATGACTATGTCATATTGTCCAATTACTCTTTAAAAGGTGGTGGGGGGCATATACATCTGGCTCTACACTGTCCTCTTTATTTGGAGATAAACACAAATTTACACTGAAAGTCTCCACTGCGAACTCATATTCATTATTTACAGTCATTTCAATTCATGTACACTAATGGTATACCACTAAAAATAGGCATAATTTCGTCAATGTACAAATATTTATGAACCAGACTCTGTGTAATCTAATATTCCACAGTTAGTGCACTTTCTTTCGCTCCTGCTGAGTTTTGCCGCCCCAGGGAGCAGTAATGCATCTTCCAGTCAGGGGTAATGACCTGTATGGGTATGGATCCATGTTAAGAGTCTCAGGGGTTCAAGGTTACAGCTGGTCAGCATGGTGTTTGTGTTGTTGTACATTTACAGCTTCATGCTCTTCCTATGGAGAAGTAAACTGCGAGCGTTTAAGTGTTATTCTATACATTCGAATGTATATACATACTCTGAGTGTGTATGTGTATAGTTCTTCTCTCTACATTCTATTGTATACATATTCTGTGTGTACATGTGAATAGTTCTCTTCTCCTCTACATTCCTTTGTTGATTCTACAGTATATACAGTAAGGTCACCTACATACGAACAAAGTCTAGTTTGTTTGTAAGTCCAACAAGGTCCGATGGTTGAACGATTCATGTTAAAGGAATGAGCAGCATCGCTGCATTCGATCAATTATTTAAACTTTTGTCTCCATCTTTTATTCCTTACTGTATCTTGTTATTGTTTGGCGGTTCTCCGTCGCTGCTGCTTGTGACCTAACTACCACGGTTGAACATGTTCGTATGTAGGGGACTTACCGTACAGTATTGTGATCATTGAAGGTTTGTAGGGGCGTATGTCTTTTATTCTCATTTTGCAGTAAGTAAGAAGATACATTCTTGTATTTGGAGTCATCCGAGGGAACTGTCTAGGGAAATAGCAGTAAAAAAAAAAAAAAAAAAAAAAAAGGCAGTGAAGCTTTAAGGAAGGGGAAAGAAGTTCACTCTGTGCTCTGTGTGAGGCAGACTAAACTCCCTAAAGAGATTCTAGTGATGTTTTTCCTTTTGAGTCACTTCAGCGTATGCGGATCATTTCCACTGTAACCCACAACCTGAAACTCACTAATGTCACAAAGAGATTTATATCCTGTTTAGATGCTATTTTAATGTTTTCCTGTCACCATATGTGAACGCTGCCAAAAATAAAGAGAATGGCAGAAATATAAAATAGCAGATGTGTCTCAGCTGTACGTGTACACAAATGACTGAATGATTACAGTGAGTGCAATTAGAGAGGCTATTGTTTGAAAAATAAAAGAGTGAAAGAGAATAAATTAACACTGAAAGAAGGCGGGTCGGTTAATTGATACGAGAGGAGGATTATAAAGCCCTCGTCACTGAGCAGAAGGGACAGAAAAATTGTTTAAAGAAAGCCTGAGCTGTGCTGTAGAGTCCGCTGGAAGGCATTGAAAAGGGATTCTGAAAGGATGTTGCGCATTAAAATTCCCAGTTGATAAATCAGAATGTACTGTATGTGTGTGTCTGTGTCTGTGTGTGTGTGTGTTTACTCATTGCTGACTCAAGCAGCTCTATAACCAGCTAATTGGCTATATGTTCTACATTTGCACTGGGATTATCATGTTATTTTTTTTAGGAGTGATGAATTAAACTGACCTTCAATCACACTCCTGATGGACATTACAACATGCAATGAAAGCAAAAGCATGCTTAATTAGGAACTGTGTCTGTTTTTTTAGTCTGAGTTTCAAGCTACTGGGCAGTCTAAAGATTTCCGGCATATCCTTACACTCCAGGGGGCACCTGCCCCCACCGACTCCATTCACACACATTCATCCACTCGTTGGGTGTGTGGTCTGTGAATGGATTGGAGTGTTTTGTTTGGCCGCCACTGCTGCTTTGTTTTGATGGATGAAGCTCTTGAGTGGCAGATGGCTTTCCAGCCTGCAGACGTGTTATCACACACCAGGGAGTCCATACACATACACACGCATACACACTATCATCCAAGCACAGACCACTAGAGCGACAACTACATAGAGAAAGATCCAAATACCAAAAGTCTCTTATATAAGGACTGTGTCGATATTGGCTCGTATGTATAGAGGAACAATGAATTATTAGTATTATCTTCCACTTGGCAGGGCTTGACACTTTTATCCGAATTGAAAAAGCCCAAAGTCTTAAAGCACTTCCCCGTTTTACATTGTAAGGTTGCCTCTCCATCAACGTTGGGCCAGGATATGGAGAAAATGGTCTTAAGCCTAATGCACACTACACAGTGTATTTTGTTCAGCATGTGGGTACAGTAATTTCATCTATGTTGGAATTTTTTTCCAGTATGAACCATCTATATCTAGTAGCAAAAACAGCGATAATAAAAAAGCCACATTCATCTACTCTAACATGCCACATATCCCTAAACCCAGTTTTATCGTCTGTCTATTTGTGTGAAAGTACGAGGTAATAAATATAGCTACTTTCTTTGCACTATACTGTACCTCCATTTGTCTTTGCAGAACAGACAATCCTCACTGGCCAACCAATCTTCCAACTGAATAGTGGTTAGCACTGTTGCCTTGCACCTCCAGGGTCCGGGTTCAATTCCTGCCATGGGCATGTGTGCATAAAGTTAGCATGTTCTCCCCGGATACTCCTGTTTCCTCCCACAGTCGAAAGACATGCAGATTAGGCTAATTGGCGTTCCCAAATTGCTCGTGTGTGTGAATGACCGTGTGTGTATTTGTGCCCTGTGATTGGTTGGAACCCTGTCCAGGGTGAACCCCGCCTTGTACCCTAGGTCTCTGGGGATAGACTCCAGGCCCCCTTGTACACACGATAATGCAGCATAGACAAAGAGTGAGTGAGTGAGTGAGTGAGTGTCAGGTGATAGACAGTTCTCGCATTAATTGTCCCAAGAAGTAAGCTTTGGGGGAACAGGTGGGCTTGCGGTCTCTCCAGGTGAAAATCCATCTTGTGCTGTAGGTGTTGACAACACTTAAAGATGGATGGCATGCTGTCAAAGTAGTGTTGTAGCCCACTGGGCACTTTAATATGAAATACATTATTACGGTTTTAGATTTCACATGATTGATTTACAACCTGAAGTACATTTTAAAAACAAATGTAACAGGGATATACCGTATGTATACATTTTAACGTAAGAATGTATTCTATTTCATATCAGAAGAAAAAGGTCCATACATGACAAATGACTGTAGTATGAACTTGGAAAGAAAAAGAAACAACAATGAACTGACAAGGATAAAACAAAGGTGAAAATATAAATGTTAGAACCTTTAAAATATTCTCATCTCAGCTGGGTTCAGATGTTTGTGTGGGGTGTTTTTGTTTTTATTTCTTATTAAAAGAGAGATTGAGTCCTTGGACTTTTATAAGTCCTTGTATTAAAGCCAAACTCCTTGATGACTTATTCCTTAAATCATCAGACTGTAAAAACGTGCTGCTGTATCGGCCTCAGTCAGTGCAGCTGAAATCTCCTGCGAGTTTCAGCCTCAAAGCTCAGGGAATCTGCCGTGAAATTCTGTGTGAAATTTGTTTTCAAACTGGACAGAGTATGAAAACAGAGGTTTTTTTTTTTTTTTTTTTTGAAGAAAGCACTTCCAAAGAAGTCATGAGATTATCAGATAATATTAGTCACAGATTTAGTTTGACAACAAGACTAAACCTGCAGGCTCTCCTTTGAGAGACTGATCAAATGCTAAATCAGAGAGAGGGGGAAAAGGGCTTTTGTTAAACACTAAACTTAAGTATTCACTTGTTCTTTCGGCCTGAATCATCCATCATGCTCAGCGAACACCGATAGTGATCACGTTTTATGTGCACGAATGCGAGAGACTTGGTCCTATGGATAATGTTTTTGTACATCCTTGAACTATATGCACCTTATCCTGGTATCTGACTGCTGTTGTGTCTTTTCCTAAGTATCCGTTTGTACCAATGCAGTGTGATAAGAGCATTTGTTACAAGCGCTGTCTTGCTCCAAGCTCAGCTATAACCTTCATTGGATTTCTGCCTACTTTTCTTCATCTTTGGAAGTTCAGTCCACTGGGGAAATTTCATTCTTGACTTATGGAACCCTTTAGACAATAAAGGAGTAAAAAGTCAGAGCTTTATGTAATGAATAGGACTCTTTGATTTGTGCTGTTATAGGCAGAAATCAACGGCAGTGTGATGTCATGCGCTCTGCAACACAGTAAAGTTGATTGTATCACACCAAAGTTAAATCTTTTTCAATAACAGCAAACTGTAAAGTGTTTTATTTTATGACCTCTTCGAGTGATTTGTACTAATTAATGCATGTCTACTTTTTATGCATTTAAAGCTATATTTAATGTTATTAAATACCCATAATGCAGGTTTCTTACATTATAAACAGTGGTTCCATAAACAGGATCAATTATTTATTTCTCTTAAAGTTAATAAGACAACAAAAACAGGCAGTTTGTCACAGTGTTACAATAAAAGCCTTTTGTCCTTAATATATATTCTGGTCATTATAGAAATTTTATATGAAAACTTAAAAACATCTTCAATTCAATTAAGTTTTTATATAGTACTTTTAACAATAGTGTTTTGCAGCTTTACAGAATCTCACACACACACACACAGAGACACACACACACACACACACACACACACACATATGTGTGTGACACCACCACGACGGTGTCATCAGCAAACTTAAGCACTTGGCAGGGCTTGACACTTTTATCCGAATTGAAAAAGCCCAAAGTCTTAAAGCACTTCCCCGTTTTACATTGTAAGGTTGCCTCTCAATCAACGTTGGGCCAGGATATGGAGAAAATGGTCTTAGGCATAATGCACACTACACAGTGTATTTTGTTCAGCATGTGGGTACAGTAATTTCATCTATGTTGGAATTTTTTTCCAGCATGAATCTATATCTATATATCTATCTATATCTATATCTAGTAGCAAAAACAGCGATAATAAAAAAGCCACATTCATCTACTCTAACATGCCACATATCCCTAAACCCAGTTTTATCGTTTGTCTATTTGTGTGAAAGTACGAGGTAAAAATCACAATCATAATGATCTTGTACGAATAGGGAACAATAGCACTCAGAATAAATATAGCTACTTTCTTTGCACTATACCTCCAGTTGTCTTTGCAGAACAGACAATCCTCACTTGGCCAACCAATCTTCCAACTGAATAGTGGTAGCACTGTTGCCTTGCATCTCCAAGGTTCAATTCCTGCCATGGGCGTGTATGTATATGTATATATATAAATGGAAAATATTAGCCCAGATGATGTCTCTGGAAATAAGTACGTTCATGAACATCTTCTTGTTTAATAAAAACCTGCATTACAGTTAGACCAGCTAAAGGGTCAAAAGTAAAATGGTGCACCAGCTTGAAAAAACCTGCAGGCTCTCCTTTGAGAGACTGATCAAATGGGAAATCATAGAGAGGAAAAGAAAGGGCTTTTGTTAAACACAAAACTTAAGTATTCACTTGTTCTTTTGGTCTGAATCATCCATCATGCTCACGAAACGGTGAAACTTGCGGGCGATTTGGGATACGAAATTCTGCCTCATCTCCCCTACTCCCTGATCTCCATCCATCCATCTAGAGACCTGTGTAGTCCAACTAGGGATCGTGGAGGTCAATGGTGACACATTGTAATACATTGTATTATTGTATTTATTCCAATTTTAATGAGTATGGTTCGATGCCCCGGCAACATTCACACATGCATTCACACACTTAGGGCAATTTGGGAACGCCAGTTAGTCTTATCTGCATGTCTTAGACTGTGGGAGGAAACTGGAGTATCCGAAGGAAACCACCAATGCCGCCATATGTGTGGTGCTTGTGTGTGTGTATAATAATGTCAAGTTTATAATTTAAATGTTTAAATGTTATATTAGGTTTTGTTAAAGCCCCTGTGAAATAGTTGTTGCTATGGAAACAAAGTATTAGAAAAAACTATGAGTTGCCTTAATGTTGGACCTGCTCTGGTAGAAAAAGACAAAAAATACATCAGTACTGCTGATCAATCAGAATGAATAACTTAACAGATTTAAGAGTTAAGAATTAAGCATTAAAACATTTTTTCCCCTATTAAGTTTATACATTTATAAAATATATGCAATTTTTTTCCTGATCATAGATGAAATTATTCAGCCAAATCAATTCCTCTTGTCCCCCTTTAAAGCAGGAAGTGTGTGCCAGAGGCTCAGTACAGTGATATTTTAGTAATGTTTGACTATCTGAGTTACTTACACATGTAATGTTGATATTTTAGTGGTTAAAAATAGCAGGCTGGCTGATGTTACGAATGCATTTCTTGATGAACACACTGGGGGTGTGTTCACGTGCCTGAAGAGTCTAATTTCTCATCTGCAAAACGAGTATTTAATTAGCTTCACTGCACATTTTATTGACTGCTCATAAATATATTCTGAGCATGATGATGTATCAGCTGTTTGATTCACAGTTAGTATTCGCCAGATTTCATTAATAGTCAGTAAATATCCATTTATGTAGCCTATTTATGTTGACTTAAATAGAATTAAAGATTCTTCTTTGGAATTGAAAGGGGCTCTACTTAGAACCTTTAACTTAAGGGAAACACTGTTTCATACAGAACATTCCAAAGTTTCTTTTAAGAGTAACAAATCAAAAAAGTCTTTAGGAATTCATTTGTTTTTGTTTGTTCATTCATTAACATATGTTCTTTAAACTGATTCAGCATCGCTATGCACTTCTTTACTGTGTGCATCCTTTAGGACGTGAAGCATTTTTAAGACTGTAGTAAACGTCCAGAAAAAAACTGCAAGAGCCTGTGGCAAGACTTTTAGCGCCTCCTTGGGTGGCAGTTTTCGACCTCAAAAGTCCCACTGCGATTTATATCACCACAAAATTGGCCTCAAGCCAAACTTAATTAGCCATACACTAGCGTTCTACCACTAATTTATGCAAATTCTCCTTGTTACAGCACAGAAATAGAGGCCATAACATTTTTCTCAGGTTATTTGCATTAAACCAGGGGTGTGACATCTCATCCGGGGAAGGGCCGGTGTGGGTGCGGGATTTCATTCCAACCAAGCAGAAGCCACATCTGATTCCAGCTGTTTAATGATTCTTAAATAGACGTTCAATAGACTAGCTGGTGTGGCTTGGTCGGAATAAAAGCCTGCACCCACACTGGATAAGATTTGACAGCCCTGCATTAAACCCACACTTTCCAGAGTAGCCTGTCAGTCTTTGTCCTTTAATAATATTCACCATAAGACTGTAAGTGACTCACTTTTTAAGAATGATTGTTAGATTATCTCAAAATCCAATAGGTTTTCAAAGCTGTTCAACGTGTATATGCTTCACTCCCATGTATTTATGATATTGTTTTGTGTGTGTGTGCATGTGTGTGTGTTTGTGTGTGTGTGGGCACATGTGTCTTGTCAGTCTGAATGTGACTTGAGAGCACTATGAGATGCCAGACTGAAGGTAAACCGAGAAAAGATGAGCAGTGACAGCCGTTGTCACAGCCATTGTGTGTGTGTGTGTGTGTGTGTGTGACAGGTTTTGGGTTTCAGGTTGATTTATACGGCAGAGCCAGAGGAAAAGAGGACACAAGGGAGAAACAGAGGGCAGTAGGTTTGATAAAAGATCCTTCAAAGAACACCTGGCATAAAGAAATAGGAAAGTCTGTGAGTGTGTGTGTGTGTGTGTGTGTGTGTGTATGTGTGTGTGTGTTTCACCACATGAATCTTTACCTAAAGACGGTTTCAGCTCACAAGAGGTCTTATCCTTTATCATTTACAATTAGATATTCTTTGTAATATTCCAGTCTTGAGGTTTAGATTGATTTCAGGGAACCCAATTTTCAAAAATCAAGATACAGAAGTATACAATATATTTTTTTGTGTTCTGAGGTGAGAACGTTAAGTTGCCCCTCTAGCACTCCTTCTTAGTTATGGCCATGACTCTAAATTCTTTCCGACTGTCTGATTGTAGTTATGCACATGAACGCTCCGTTTCTCACGTCTAACCACACAGTACTCTCCCTCAGCTCTGTGTGTGTGTGTGTGTGTGTGTAGGGGGTCTGTTTAGCAGTCTGTCTAAGAGTAAGGAAGCTGGAGGGTGCTGACTCAACAGCCTGTCTGTCCTCAGTCTGACCTCTGAACTACGATCTTCTGAGAAGCTCGGAGTCGAACGTGCACATTGTGGAAGCCGCGTGTCTGCATTTGTTCTGTACATTTTTGGTCAAACTGTGGTCTCGGTGATGAGAATTCCAGTTCTGGTGTGTGTGTGTGTGTGTGTGTGTGTGTGTGTGTGTGTGTGTGTGTGTGTGTGTGTGTGCGTGTAAAGTTTTGAATGTTGAGTCAATGAGAGGCAGTGACATATAGCAGGGGAGGAAAAGCAATTAGCCTTTTTTTCTCTCTCTTACTTTCATTTTTGTGTCTTGAAGGATATGACAAAAATATCATTATATTCACTGAAGACATTTGTACAGTAAATGCTGTGCATGGTGACATTACGCTTGCAAACAAACCGCTAGCCAAACTGAAAATTGAACCTTTAAAGCAATACAAAAATACTTGCAATATCTAAGAAAGTGTATCACAGTACTGTATACTCGTCGTCTTCTATACCGCTTTATCCTGTATACAGGGTGATGGGGAGGCTGGAGCCTGTCCAGACTTAGGGAATGAGGCAGGGTACACGCTGGAAGGGGCGGCAATCCATCACAGGGAACACACACATACATTTACATTTAGGCATTTGGCAGACGCTCTTATCCAGACATCTGAGCAGTTGAGGGTTAAGGGCCTTGCTCAAGGGCCCAACAGTGGCAACTCGGTGGTTGTGGGGTTTGAACCTGGGATCTTCCGAACCGTTTCGCTTATTCACATACTACAGGCAATTTGGGAACAGCATTCAGCCTAATCTGCATGTCTTTTGGACTTCGGAGGAAACCGGAGGACATGGAGGAAACCCACCAAGCACGGGGAGAACACGTAAACTCCATGCACACAGACCTGAGGCAGGAATCAAACCTGGAGGAGTAAGGCAGCAGTGCTAACCACTAAGCCGGCGTGCCGCCTATCACAGTATAATTCATCACAAAACTGATCTTATTTTATCATATCATCCAGCCCCCTATTGTCTCTATTTTTTTTCTTGTCTCTGCTATTGTCCTTATTCTGTAGATTTATTTCTATAACACACACACACACACACACACACACACACAAACGTACGCTGTTTTCATTGCTGCCCTACTATTCATTTAATAGTACTGTAATAATAATGATTATGTTGCAGTCATTATAATTGCTATATATTTATTATTTAAATAAATAAAGAGAAAGTTAAAAGCTACCACAGCATCACAACTTCACACTGTTGTCCCCCCGGGATCACACACTTTCCCTCATGCCCACCCACACTCAATTAATTCTTATCTAAAGTCTTCCAAACACATCTTAATTAAGGAATGTTCTCCAGAGCGTTCGCTTAAATATTTAATGAAGTTGTATCTGTGACATATGACAGATGTGGCCACAGTGGACAAGCAGGAAGTGACTGCACAAACTGGTGTAAAAAAAACAGAATGTGTAGCTCATGTATGAAGTGAATTAAACTAATCAAACTTTGGAGATGTAGCAGTCCCTGTTTGTATAGTCGTTGTACTGTAGAACCAGGGTGTGTAGTAAAACTGTAGAATGAAGATACAGCACGGTTGTTTCCTATGTTAATATTTTCTAAATGTATTCTGTTACGTAAGACGAGGGGCTTTCATGCCAAACCTGGGACTTTTTGCACTGATTATGCAGAATAACAGAACACAGTTATGAGAGTAAAAACTGCCTTTATTTCTTTATATAATCCCCTAACGCACTTATCCCAGTGTTTTACTAGTGCTTGGATACCATCAAGGTAGAGAGTCTTCTCAAAACGCCTGAGCCATGATTCGACTTCCTGTTTCACATCTCAAACGCTGGCCTCCCAGGAACTCCTTTAATGGACCATCATTCACTGATGTATGGCCTTCTTTAAAATGTTTGACTGCGGCTAAGAGTCTCATCACCGTACCGTTCTTGAAGTTTCCTGTAAATGTCAGTCGGTTTTATACCATCATTCATGGGAAAGTCCCGGTTTGACATGAATATACCCCTTGTACATAAATGGTTAACTTTTTTGGGTTAAAATGGAATACATTAGGACATATTAGGAAAATATATCGTATTCAACCATCAATGTGTGTGTGTGTGTGTGTGTGTGTGTGTGTGTTTCTGGGTGGAGTTCTCTTGACCTATATTTTGTCAATGGGAAATCTGTAATGTTCAGAATTGACTTCAACAAGAAATCACAGAGCACACACACACACACACACACACACACACACTTCTTTCCCCCGTTTTATTCTTCGCACTATGACCCACTGAATTTTGGTCTCTGAATTTTGTGGCAAGTTTAGGGTGTGTGTGTGTGTGGGTGTGTGTGCAGGGGTTTCCATAATAGTTGGCTTTTTAAAGCTTCATAATGGAAGTAATCAGTTCTTGTGTATGTGTGTATGAGGGATAAATAACGAAGAGCTAATCCCCTGTATACCATAATCTGTTGTTGATGAATGGTTGGAGATAATGTGTTATTACAGCCTGGGAGGAAACAGGCTGGGACCCATGTGCAGGGTGAGGGTATGTTTTAACCACGTCATTGTGTAATCACATAGATAGAGTATATTTTCTAGGCTTGGGCGGATGATGTACCGGAAATGGTGTAATTACTGTTTTTTTAAATACCGTTAACAGTAGACTGTGTCCTAAAAAACAACTTTTTGCCTTCTGGAACTTCTGGATAAGCAGAAATGTTTAATGTAAGCACAGGGTTTATGTCACTGTATTATTTCCGTACTATCAGGTATTGGAAAATGCTTTGGAAAACGTGCTGTACTCGTTCACTGGAGCGGCTGCAGTGGGCTCCAAGCCACCTTGGCAGGGATCATCATTCACGGATGTCTTCTTTGAACATTTGCACCATTCAAATGTTTTACTGCGACTAAGCGTCTCATTACCGTACTGCACTTGAAGTCTTCTGCAAACGTCTATCAGATTTACGCCTTCATTCATCACAAGGCCCAGAATGACATGATCACCCTTCGTGTTTATTGAAAAATGACATACTTTCTCCTGAAGATAAGACAGAAATAATCTTATTACTAAGAAAAAGCATACAGCAATCGTGAAAACTTTCCTAACGTAAAGGTATATTTTACGCAGTGGTGATTCTTTCCATAAATTCTAAACAAAAAAAAAACCTTCCAATATGAACAATTTCAGATCGTTTTAATCTATTTATGTGGCAGGTCTGAAAGCATTAATATTATGTATTTCAAAAACTTCCATCAGCATCACAAATTCAACAGCGCCAAGCTTTTTATTCTACAGAAGTACCAAGGGTATGTACTGTACAGTACACAGGCGAGAATATGAAACTTGCCGCACATGGGTCATGCTGTAAAACATGCACAGGTCAGGTGTAACTCACGCCCAGGAGAGCAGAATCAGCTGACCCTGTACTCAGTAGGCATCCATGAAGGATGACCTTCCTCTTTCCCCAGTCAGTCAGAGTGATGCTGACAAATAGTGGACATCTGGCAGCTCCATATTTATCACGATTCTCATATGTACGCCCAAGAGGGGTGGTTAAAAAAGAAAAAATGCAGCAGTGTACAGTAGTACATACTGTATCTTACATACTGAGGAGGCTTGTATTTGCTTTAATGCGATTGAGAACTACGGTGTGATAAAGGAGACATAGCTTAAGGTTGAGATTTAGGAGGAAATTATAACGAAATTGGGAGGATGTATTAATTAGACAACGATGATGAAAATGTTTTGCAAAAGGGGAAGAAGGAAATCCCCATTACCTGAGTTTCATAACTGGCAGCATTGTTTCAGTGTTGGGTATTAAAATTAGCAATGGTTATAGTAGTACTTCTCTTTTACAGTATATCTGTAGTTCAGCAGTGTACAGTACACACTCTTTGCCACAGTCCTTGTAATGTTTCAGACTGTTGTTTAAAATGTCATTTTACATGTACACCGAGTTGTGTGTTTATTAGACACACACAGTTAGCACCAAATAAACTGGAAACTCCATATTTGCAGATTTCATTCCTGAGAATCAGGACTTGGCAAGTGTCTTTAAATGAATAAATATGAGAATAAATATAGACATTTAACTGTCACCATGAGCTGTTTCATTTGCACGAGCAAATTATAGCAAATAAGCTCACTCTGGCGTTTCAGTAGTGCAGGGAAATTTTAAATGGTTTAAAGTACAATATGTTGCAAAAAAACTGTTTTCGTTACATTCAGGGAGGGGAACAATGGTTAAAATCCCTATACAATAAATAAATAAATAAATCATCGTCATCATCATCTCATCGTCTATACCGCTTTGTCCTGTGTACAGGGTCTCGGGACACCTGGAGTTTATCTCAGGAGACTTAGGGCACGAGACAGGATACATCCTGGATGGGGTGGCAATCCATCACAGAGCCCACAAACATACACACACACTCGCACGCTCATTCACACACTACTGGGAACGCCAATTAGCCTAATCTGCATGTCTTTGGAGTGTGGGAGAAAACTGGAGTACCCAGAGGAAACCCACCCAGCACAGGGAGAACATGCAAACGTCATGCAAACAGGGACCCTGGAGGTGCAAGGCGTCAGTGCTACCCACTCAGACACCGTGCTCAGTAAAAGGCTGGTGACGAAACTTTTTTCTTGTTTCAGCTCTGAAATTGTATGTTAATAAATTGCAAAGTAATGGCTTATCAATATTTTCTTTCATCACATTAGAGTTTTCCATTTACAATTATAAATGCATAGCATAGTAAGTCTGTATCATTTATGCACCAGTGAACAAATGAAGAAAGCAAATTAATTTTTAAAAGAAAACCCATTTAAAATTTCCTCCCCACCGTATTGTGATTTTGGTTTTAGCCAAGAACATTCTTTTTGGTGGAATAATGGTGTCTCTTACTGCTGAGTTGCTTTCTCAGGTGGAACAGCCTCACACTGAACTTTACAGAGACACACACACACACACACACGCACACACAGAGTCTTGATCTTTTGTGTACCCTTTATTGTTTCTAGCCTTAATGAGCTGTAAACTGTTCTGTGTGTAATGGCTGTAGAAACCCATTTCTCTTCTCTCTCACATCTTTCCTCTTTCCATAATTATTAGGTTTTCTTCATTTTATTCATTCTTTCCTCTTCTTTTATCATTAAACTTCTCTCTAGTTCGTCCTTTCCGGCATTTAATATGCCCAGCTTCAGCAAATGGTGTGGCATTAAAAGCTAGACGCAGTATCTATACTCGCTACAGGGATGCGCACGTGTGCTAATATTATGTGGCGAACATCTCACGTGGCAGATTGTGTGCTGTTATTGGAAAGCAACCAAGGATGGAGTAGTGTGATGCGGTCTATGCAAAGTGGAGTTACAGTTATAACCTTGAAGTTGATTCGTTTTCCATAGCAGCCGGACCTGAAGGTTCTTTTTTATTCCTTTTAATTTAAAGAATGGCACTTCATATTTTCTATATTCATAGTTAAATTTAAGTTAAGTTAGTAGCATCATGTTGCGCACAATACGGTGCAGTGCACGTAAGGACAAGTCCATTACTCATATCTACTGTCTTGATAACAGAAGTATCAAATCCAACATATTTGGTAATCTGTTCTTTATAACATTCTCTGAGAATATCATCTAAACTAGTGCAATAAGGCCTTGATCAACTGTAACCATCAGCGTTTATCATGTATCAGTGCGACACAAAGACAGTATTCACAGGATATCTTTATTTTATTTGGTGGACATTTGCTCTGCTACTGTATGCAATGATTGTCTCTATCAGTGGACCGAATTGCAAACCCATAAAGCCCAGTTACATCATGGCATGTTAAAATGCTTCAATTATTTATGATGTCTGAATCTGATACACAGATACACACACAACTCCATTTCCACAGGTGTAGGGGGTTAGTAAGGGAATTTGAAAGGGAATTTCAGATGACATTCTCGAACACTTCTGCTTTCTGCTAGAATAGAGAACTGTAGGGGGAAATGGAGAATAACACTAGGAAGCTTATGGTATGGTATTGTTTCTTAAATATCAACTTTATAACTTAATTTTAGCATTGAAAGACTGAAATGTCATAAATTATTAAAGCATATTCACAGGAGACCCACACTAAAGAAGATCGGTGTGTGTGGGTACAGAATTGACTTGTTTATTAGGTTTTGTTTTTCATGTTGTAATTCAAGAAAGTAAAGTTGGTATATAAAAGTTATACAATAATTTCCAGTTATATAAGCCTAATAAAGCAACAGGTGGCTTTTAAAAATATTTTGTATATTTGCTACGTGTGTCAGCTGAAAGTGACAAAACATCAGTGACACATTTATCAATTTTGCGTACATTAGGTGTGATGTTATAAACCATTAAAACCAAACGATTAACGATTGATTGGTTCCTCGGAATCTTATAATGTGTGTGATCTGACATTTCTTCCATTTCCTTTCACAAATTTCTCCAAACGATTAGTTTCTACTTTCAGTCCGCAACAATGAAAGTAAAGCATACATTATACCTGTGTTGTTGTTATCGATCGTATCCTGTTATTAAGTGTGTAGAGATTAGGCATGGAAGTCACCAACCGATACAATACCACGATCCCTAGGCGCTGATTTGATTAATATTGTGATACTGTTAGTGTCATGATTTTATAATATTATCATTCAATATTACATCTTTTTCAGATTTTGTTACAATCTTAAAACTTTTTTAAAACCAAGCGCAGCATTTATAAAGGATGTCAACTATGGGATTTGTTGACACCGTGAAATTTGGAATCAACATATTTTTCCTTTAAAATTATAAATTTTCTCGGATTAAACTT
>JAQQZT010000004.1:5722116-5733415 GCA_030068275.1 Clarias platycephalus | reverse complement strand
TCTCCACATCATTGCATTCAGTTTTTATTCACAATTTGTTTAGTGTCCCAACTTTTTTGGAATCCGGTTTGTATAATGCTAATTATTAAATACCAAATCGAAGACATACGATAAGTATTCCATCACTGTTAATGTTTTGCTTAATATTATAACAGGATTATTTTTATGTTATCAACAGCCAATTAATTAAGCTTATAATTAATTGACAAGTCCCAGACATACAGTAAGACGGAGGTGGTAGCTCAGTGGTTAAGGCATTGTACTACTAATCAGAAGGTCATTATGTGTGTTCTGCATTCATGCACTGAAAATGCCCTCATATAACTTCCCATCCTCTGATACACACTGCCTGAATAACACACTGCCCGACTGTTCAGTTCGGTATCTCACATTTCCTTTCTCTCAGCAGTCCACCACTGAGCTTATCTCACTTTTTTTGTGTTTTGTAAGCCAGACCGTATCAGCCATCAGCCACACATTTTATTTATACACTTTAATAGGGTTTCCTGGAGAAAATGCATGCTGGACCCTTTTTAAGCACACAGGGTTCTAGGCAGTAAATGAGGAACCCCACTGACTTCAAATGATGGCAAAACTGCATTTAAGCACTTTTCTTCCTCAGGACTCGATTATCATCATGTGCAGCCCCAACTACAAAACGACTTTTTTCTATTGCCAGTGTAAGCCACAGTCTCATTAATAATAATAAAAGATTGAAGGCGATTTCAAGCCCCCAGGTCCCTGTTCTCTCGGCAGCTGGATGTGTTTTGCTAAACCATCTCTCAGCTGGAGAACATCGCAGAAAATATAAACAAAGCTGAACATTAAGGATGAAAAAAAAAAAAGATTTTGGACACAATTAATACAGATGAAGAAATAATTATTAATTTTATGGCAAGTGCCATAAAAACTGTCCTTGTTTGTGTGTTTTCAGACGTTTATAGTGAAATATCTGTCATGTTTGGTAAGTGGCCGTGGTTTCCTCCAAACTCAAGCCAATACTGGTGGCCAACCGTATCACCATCACCTCCTCCAACAACACCGTCATTATTATTGTTCTTGATCATGCTCTTGTTGTTTATTTGTTTGTTTATGTTTAGGCTAAATATATTTTTTACAAAAATCATATAAAAATTAATAATCAATAAAATAATGAGTACAGTCATTAACAAAACTATGGATCATTAATAATCACCAAAAACACAAAGGATGTTTTAATTTAATGCAAAAAGAAATTAATTAACAAGCAAATCGAGCAAAAAAGGGAATGTACTGTATAAAGACAGTTTTTTTATGTATTGACTGAGTTTTATTATTATTAGCTTTTCTGTTTCAAATTTAATATGTAATATTTCACTTACAAAGTTTTTCAGAATTTTTTTTTTTGTTGCAAAAATTTGACTCCTGTTTGTTAATTTGTTAAACTCAAAGGAGATGATGTTTAATCCAGTTCAGTCTGAAAAGATTCCAGTAGAAGATGAACATGACTTTGTGGTTAAAAGAGAGAGTGTTTAGAGAGATAAAATGAGGGTATTTGCACGTTGTAAATTTTTAGTCTGATCTTCACAAATAAGTATGAACGTGTGATATGGAACACGTGTTAATGGAAGTGAAAAAGCTCTTAATGAACTAGCACTTGCACCCACAGTGTACTACAGATGCATAACTACATTCACACCATTTACATCATTCACGTGCAATGTTTGAGAAAGAGAATGAGAGAGAATGAGAGAGAGAGAGTCTAGATTTTTCCTTTCTTTTTTCTGGGCTAATGTATTAATGCATTCCCACTAATTTTGAGGCACAAATCTCTCTTATCGGCATGCAAGTTGTTGGTGTAAACATGTGTTGTGTGAGACTCTTGTTCACGCCTCACTGCTCATGTGAGTGATGGGAGAGATGAGAAACGAGTGCGAAGAGTGGAGGTTATTCCTCCACCATCTGTGCGACACAACGAGATGCAAAACAGTTCTTAATCCGGATTGGGATGCTTTGGAAGGGATTTTCCTAATGTGGCATTAAAAATTACATACACATGTATTTTTTAAGGTCTGAAGCGTTAGGTTTGCCACTTATCAGCTCCTCCTGAACTTCATGCTGATGGGGGCAAATTAAAGGAAAACACTGACTCAGTTATGCAGTGGTAGGTGTTAGTCTGTTGTGCTGGTTTAGCTTTACTTGTCGCAAGTATCACCGCTAATCAATACAAAGTTGCTGTCTGACGAGTTTTCCTGATGAAACATTCCTCCAAATGGGCATGGTCTCATCTACTGTAGGATGACTCCACCCATTTTCCACAGGGGCTCACTGAATGGTTTGATGAAGACAGTAATGGTGTAAAACATACGCTATGGCCTTCACACTCACTTAAGCTAAAGCTCAATTGAACATCTGTGGACATCTGTGGATTTTGGAGCGATGTGTTAAATAGAGAGCTCCGGCACCATTATTAAAACACCAACTGAGAAAAAAAAAACAGTTTTCATCACTCTAGTGATGCCAGAGACTTAGAGAACTAAAGCACTAACACACTATATACTTGGGTCTTGCTTCAATTCGTCCCTTATCTGTAGCTCGGACAACAAACCAGATCATGCTTGCAAGTTCTGTACACAGAACTAGAATTGTTCATGTGCATGGTATCACCCTAAATCTTCTCCATTCTCTTTTGGCTTTGACCGTTTTCTGACAATAGTTCATTCAAATAGCTTGGCTTGAGTACTATCATGATGCATTTGGATATTGTGTGTTTGTGTGAGTGTGTAAGGCTTCGGGACTCTCTGTACTGTAGTGTGGTCTTCTTATGGAGGTAACTAACTCATCATCCTACTCATTCTCTGGTTTTCACATCATTAAAAAGAATGAACATTCATGCTGAGTGTAACATGCAGTGACTAAAGGCAAGTTTTATTTTAATCCGAGAACTGTAATCCAACTCTATAGCAGGCACCCAAACACATGCAGGCAAAGTTAAACAAGCAGAAGCCATAATCAGATTATATGAAGGCAAGCAAACAGCCTCAACCAAGACAATACTGAAACACTGAATGCAATCAAGGGAACAAATACTGTATATAGTAATACTTTACAATGACACACTGGCACAACAGGATAAATAGGCAAACTTCAAAAGAATCAAACACCGAACGGATCAATCTAGATCAGAAAGTAAATACAACAGGTCAGCGTTGTCCTCTGTGATCGTAAGATACCCATCCAGTTGCCCTCTATGGATAAGAATGCTGGCTGGATATTGTCAAGCATGAGCAAGCCCTGCATGTCATGGAGGAGATGCATGGATGCTCCAGTGAACACTCTGCCATATGCGGCTGGATCACGTCACAAGCGTAGACGTGCAAAATGGTGGCTCAACCGACTCAAAGAAGTCATGAGACTCACCAACTTCGCACCCAACGACGCGCTCGATCAGAAAAAGTGGAGAATAGCCTGTAGAAAAGCGGACCCAAGGCGGGACAAATGCTAGGAAGAAGAAGAAGTTAAGATGGACATATGTTATAAATAAAGAGAATTAATGAATTTGTCGAATGTCTCATTTTTTCCCATTTACGTGGATATTTTTTACTTGGTCTTTGCCTTGAGATCCCCTTTAATCCTGCCAGCAAGGGACATTATCAGCTCCTTAGTCAGGTCCTGTCAGTTTTACTGTAGCTTACTGTTATACAGAGTTTTGAGCTTCCAAATTGCTCCCAGAAGTGACGTCTGGTGATTTTTCAGGCCAGTCAACAAGCCCCAGTGCTCTATTAAATGTGTTAAACAAGTCACACCCAGATTTGGCTTTGATTTACCTTATTTTCAACATTCTAAAATGTCATAGGCCCGGTTCACACAGTTCGATTGACACATCCAACGCTAATGCTTCCCATTTACTTTAAATACAGTGATGTTATGTGCCTCTGAACTGTACCGTAGGTCTGTTGCTTCGTTTTACGTTTGCGCCAGACAAATTCAAGCTCTCAAATGAGCGCAAAGGCATTAACCAATCAAATCACATTATGCAAATGTTTAGAGAGCACCAGAGATCATGCCTAGCTTTCAAACTCAAAATGGAGGATACATTTCATACCTTTTTGTGGTCTGGAATCACCCTGTAAATTATGTCCAGATGTTGTTTGCCTGCTAGGACACCAACCAAAAGAACCAAGCTTGGAGCGAGGTTGCAGAAATATTAGGTGAATCTGGTATGCATTTGTGTGGTTATGGAGTTTTTTCCATGTACTCCTAGGTTGTCACGCTACTGCACAGCAATGTTTCCACAGACATCTATCCATCATAAGACACTGTTGCATTTTAATGGCTGAAGTGTGCTGGACCAGGAAGAAGTCCTTGAGGGATAGGTTTAAGAGTAAAATGGATAGGAAGAAGGAAAGGAAAGGAAGTAGGTTAGGTTAATTGGCGTGGTATCAGCTATGTCTTCTCACAGAAATGATGGTGTTTTAAGCCCTGTTTGTTCATGACAAAAAAGCAACAAACCCTACCCCATCCCCCTTCTTCCAATCTCTTTCTCAACCCCTTGTGTCAGAGGAGAAAGAAAGCAAGGCCAGCCAGGATAGCAACCAGATGACCTCTTAAAGTCAGGCCACTGCAGGCAGAAGAAATAATGAGAGTTGCGGGAAATGACAGGGACAAAAATATGAAAGAAGTAGAAAGCCTATAAGGATTTACAAAACAGCTGCTATCAGTGGCCAAGCCATCCACCCCACAGACACCACCACCCCTACCATCAGTGGTGGATGAAGATGCAGATCTTTTTCCAAAGGCTTTTACCCGCTATATGTAGGTTTTCAGTTGCAAAAAGGGCAAAGGTGAGTTATAGGAACCACTGGCTGGTCTTTGAGGTTCTTCTCCTCAAACATATAGGCTAGCTGCACACACTTTTTTGGATAAAATTTGGATAAAACCAAAGTTGTGTGCTTGAGCTACCTTTAAGGGGAACTATTTTTTTACAAGAATACATCTCTCGGCTGAGGATTTTTGGATATACTACTGTATATGGTACATTATGTTCAACTGTAAAAGACTGATGATGATTGTTCAATTGTTCAATTGTTTAAGGTGTTGGTTCTGGAGTCACATGACATATACTGTATGATCCTATCATATCATTAATTTTCAGTAAACATGCTACAATGGTCAGGATCATGCTGAAGCCGGCATACACCCTGGATGTGATACCGGTCCATTACAGGGCAACATACGCATACTCATTCTCACATTTATTCATACCTACAGTACAATCTTGTTTTTGAGAGGTGAGAGGAGAACAGGGAATTCTTTGAAGAACTTAGGGAAAACCTACAGTACACTAGCACATATTGAACTGGCGACCCTGGGGCTGTGGCAAGTGGTGCAAAGGCTCCCACAATTCACAAACAGTAAAAAAAAAACAGCTGTCAAAATTATGCAATATGTCATTTTCAGTGGTGGAGAGCATTGTTTAATTATGTACTGGCTAATTAGGATGACTATAAATAGCAAGTTAATTGCTTTAAAAATGGGTAAGAAAATATAAAATAAAAAATAATCTGAGTCAAAATACAAAGATAATGCACAATGATAAGGCAAGCTGTGTTCTGGTGATTGAAGATGACTTTTGTGAGTGTCACCAACATACACACTTAAAGAGAGTCATTAAATAAAGATACAAAGTGAAATATTTGGGATTTTTGATGCCTTTTCCCCCAGTATTAGAATAATCAGGCTCCAGGCATTAAGACATTGAGGTGTTTTGGTCTGCACCATCCACTCTGAAATGATTACATCTCTCTTTTTTGTCCTGCTGTCATTTTATCCACTACATTCTGCACACAGGCTCTGTATTCCATGATCTGATAAACAGAACTACTGAAACACTCTAGAAAGGCGGTGAGCTCTGGGGAAATTCCACTGTAACAAAGAGCTCATACTGTGAAGTAAGTGTGTGTGAAATAGAGAAAGAGTAAAAAGATCTTAGGATTGAAAATAATCAACATTCTTGATTGGATCACTTGTAAACCCATTTAAAATTAATTGTCTGCACTAAATGAAGTGTAGCGTAGTGAATTCAGAGTGTCGGGGCGTCTTTGTGCGTCTTTGGTCTAGGGAAGTTTGCATTGTTGGCTACTTGTAAAATTCGCAGATAAAATTCTTGCAAGACAGACTCTTGACAGCTGACCCTTGCTGACCTTTGGACAGAATATAAAAGCGCAACTGATGGACATTATATCCAATTTTATACCTCAACTGAAGCCTATTTTAAAATCACCTGCATATACCTGTGGTCTACTGTATGTGCAGCCACATCGCTCTAGGAATGCATTATCAGAGTTGCCATGGCAACAGTCATAAAACTCACCGAAGGAACACCCAATAGCAACCATTATAACATTTTGAATAAAATCCCTGCCAATGCCAAATTTTATTTCCCTGATTTATGATATGATCGCAGTATCAAAGCTTTGAATATTGATTTCTACAAACCACATCCACCACATTTTTCCACATCCATTATTGAGACCAGTGATTTTTGCAAGATTCTGTTGCCAAACACTTTTAAATATCACAGACATATATTTGTTCCTTTTGATTGTTACTTTATCTGCTTGATTTCATATGTTCATATGTTTTGCACATTTTACTCAGGTATTTTAATGAGTGCCCTATAAAGGGTTAAGTGGAACTATGCATTATCTAAATATTTTATTTAATGGTCATTCAATTTGCTTTCTCTCTCACTCAGACGGAGTTCTCAAGAGCAGCTCTTCTCCACCAGTCTCGACGAGACCTTGTGGCCCAGATGTGTCATGCCCACAGTGCCTCGAGCCGCAGACGACACGTCCTGACACCGAGTGACCTTAAACACTTAGTAGTGGATGAAGAATATGAGCTAATCTACTGCTACGTACCCAAGGTGGCGTGCACCAACTGGAAGCGGGTGATGATGGTTATGAGCGGGCACGGCAAGTACACCGATCCCATGGACATCCTCCCCAACGAGGCACATGTGCCCTCCAACCTGAAGACACTCAACCAGTACAACATTGCTGACATCAACCACCGCTTGAAGAACTACCTCAAGTTCTTGTTTGTGCGTGAGCCCTTCGAGCGCCTAGTGTCGGCATACCGTAATAAGTTCACACTGCGCTACAACAAATCCTTCCACAAGCGGTATGGCACACGTATTATCCGGAGGTACCGCAAGAATGCTACGGCTGAAGCGGTCCATAGTGGCAGCGATGTCAAGTTCACGGAATTCGCAGAATACCTTGTAGATCCGGCCACGAAACGCGAGGCACCGCTGAATGAGCATTGGCAGACTGTGCACACACTCTGCCACCCCTGCCACATCCACTACGACGTGGTAGGCAAGTACGAGACACTGGAGGAGGATGCCGACTACGTGCTTAAGCTGGCCGGCGTGCCCGACTCGCTACATTTTCCATCCTACGCCAAGTCTACCCGCACCACCGACCAGATGGCAGCCATGTTTTTCAAAAACATCAGCGCACAGCAACAGAGACAACTCTATCAGCTTTACAAAATGGACTTCCTGATGTTTAACTACACCTCTCCAAATTACCTGAAAGAGCTCTAGGAAGGGATGGCGCACAATGCACGCACATTTTTAAACGCACACCTGCGCAAACACATACTTAGAGCTGATCTTAACTTAAACTGAAGGTTGACATGTGGAGAGACGATGAAAATGGCTTGATGAATTGGCGCCAATGGGAGCAGAGCAAAGAACTCTGAATTTTGGAGACGTTTGTAACTGTATAATCGATGGGGGGGGGGGGTCAGTCTGCTGTATTTTAAAGAGGTGTGATCGAACAGGGAAAGATTCGTACTGTATTTGGTTGTGAGTTCATGTTTGATGCGTATTCAGGTAAATCTGGCATCTCTGTGTTAATACGCCCGTCCATCAGATTGTGAGATAAAGATCATGTTCCTGTTTATATTCCACGCCATCATTAAGCAATATGACTTTGAGCCAAAGGCTCATTTACTGTAACAAGTAAAGATCTCACCCGCCTACCTTCAACTTCAGACACTTGATGAACGAAAGACTTCTACGATGATCCTGAAACCGCAGTTGACTGGCTGGACTTTTTCGGCACGCTCATTCTAATGTTATTTATAGTTTACCCCCCCTAACTACAGGCATCCTCTGTGTGAAGACTCTGAGTGTGTGTGTACAGTAATTATATGATGCATATGTAAAGGAGGACCTTTGTCTTCATAAACAAGGGTATGAAAATGACATTGAGAGGTGCCTTTGTGGTGAGGGTGTATCCTATACTGCTTTTGTGAGTCAGTAGCCGTCATGCATTGAAATGTCAGAGGTTGGAAACAGGTCATAATCATTAAGAGGCACTCTTAAGACCTATCAGACATCTTTAAAAAAAAAAAGAAAAAAAAAATGGAGAAATTTTCTTGTTTTTGTTGTTTTTATTGACTTATGAAAGATGGCTGCGAGCAGCTGAATTAAACATTATTTAAAAGACTGTGTAAAAAGAAGCAAAAGAAAGCATGATTTAATTTAATAACTGGTAGTATTGATATTTTTAATGTTTTTTTTTTTCTTCCATTGCTGTTACATGGTACAATGTTGCTGAGCTCTTAACAGATCATGTTTTCCAACAGGAAAGGAAAGCCTTTGCTTTCTGAGCCGTTCTCATAGGAACGATTTATTCAGACGGACTAAAAGTCAGAGAGAGTCAGAGAGAAAGAGAAAAGAGGGGATGAGATGAGAGAAAGTGCTAGACGGTATCTGTTTCTTGCATTAAACCCATGTTTGTTCCATTCTAACGTCTTTATCCCAAATTAAGCTCTTCAAAGGACCACATGCTTTCATTTGTAGAAGTGTCTTTTTATGGCCTTTTTTTGTTATGACTGTGAATTAGAAGAGTCTGAAAATGATGAAATTGCCTATTTATGTGTGTGAAAGCCACAGGCGGGTGTGTCTGTCTCCACCGTCTGTGTCTACACGACTGTACAAAAATCCTACACTGGTAAAGGTGACTCAGTCTAGCACCAGCTTTCTCTTTCATCCGGATGGCCAGACAGATTAGTGTGCCTGGGTAAATAAACAGCGCCTGATAGTGTTTTTTTTTTTTTTTTTCTCTCCTTAGAGATAGAGCCCCTGTGGAGCAGGGTCTTTAGAGAACATGCACACGTGCATGCGCACATGCACACGTGCGCGCACACACACACACACACACACACACACACACACACACACACACACACACACACACACACACAACAAATAAATCTCCCTCTAGTGATACATGTAAAATGTGGCCAAGAGGGGAAAAAATAAGATTATACAAGCTGTGTGTTGTGTATTGCTCTTCATTTCTCTTTCTCGCTCTTTAACCAATTCTCTAATTTTACTGGGATCAGTTTACAGAAGGGGTACCTTAATTAAATTATTGACCTTAGGAACATTTAGAAACAATGAACTAGCTTATTAACTACACATTCTATAGTCCTCAGTATTTTGTGCAACAGAAATCTTTTAAATAAGGAATAAAACACACGTGTGTTCTCTTGTTGGAAAATAATCAATGATGGCACTGTGCGTGCATTACAGCATTCCTTTTATACCACAGCAATTTATCATTTATTTATTTATCTTTTTTTTTCCATTTCTATTTACATTAAATTTCAGATGCTAAGCAAAAATGTTAAACATCTCTTAAGAACTTTTTTCCCTGCAATCTGGAAATATTGTCAGAGCTGCTGTTATTGGAAAATGTATAAAATATAATTATTTTATTTCTGAATTAATGTCTTTAAAAATGTTACGTTTGTAAGCATTTGATGAGCAAGTAATTAATAATATGTCTAACCAATAGTCCACAAACACCAATGTGAGCTAATGCATTCAGTAATGTGTTTTTTGTGTTTAACGGGTAAATTTCATAACTGAGACTGAGCGCTCGGTCATGGAGTCCTGAGTTTAGTTGATTAAGAATATAACGATTATTGTCGCCAAATGGCAAAATCAATGGTCTAGCATTCTCTACAGAACAAACACAGGACAAACAGATGCTTCGTTAGAACATGCTTCGTTAGAAATGTTGAAACAACAGTTAATGAGTGAAAATGAGTCCACAACACCCAGCAAGAACTAAAGCTTTTAAGAACGTTTGATGGTTCATTGGGAAAATTCAAGGTGCCAATAATTGCACCCAGAGACCTGAGCTGATTTGACTTTCATCATTCATTAAGTCATTCGCTCTGATTTATTTGAATCCTTATTTATGTGGAGTTATACTTAGGCACGGAGAGACTCGTTGGAAATGTTTTTTTTCCACCAAACATGAATTAAGGAATGTGTGAACTTACTTTGCTGTGTTATTAACATCACTTTTGTCAATGCTGAATATTTTTAATGTTAACTAAAGCAGTGAATAATGTTAGTTAAGGGAACCTTCATGTAAAGTGTTACTGTTCACTGTTGAGCAATAAATAAAACTGATCATTGGGACAGAAATCTGAGGAAGGAACAATGTCTGTGCAGTTCTTTCGGTGCTTTTGTGTGTGAACGATTCATTTTTTCTTTCTCTCTTACACACACACACACACACACACACACACACACACACACACATATTAATATAATATCAGAGCAAGGATCTTCTGCTGACATAATAATTAATGTATATAATTAGTGCTATACTTAATCAAATTCTTAATCTCAGTAACCCAAAATTAAACTTTACATTTTTAGTCCAAAACACACCACACAGTATTAACACTGTCTTTCAGCATTTCAGTAACATTATCCTGTCACTCACTCTCTCTTTCTCTGTCATACGCACGTACATACATGGGGCTGCTCGCTCTGAGCTCTTTCATGAAAGTAAATTCATGCACACTGTTCTGGGCAGAAAGCTCTGATCTACAATCAGTTCTTATATGTAATGACTATAATTATATAAACCACTGATTGGAGCTCAGCGCTGTAAAGCTTAGACGCTACATCTGATTTCCTTTTTACGCTATGATTGGATGCCTTTCAGCATGATATTCACAAAGCCTTTTGTGTGTGCATATGTGTGTATGTGTGTACATACAGTATATATATATATATATATACTACCGTTCAAAAGTTTGGGGTCACTTGCAAATTTCTTTGTTTTTGTTTAGTGATTATAATTTATTATATAATATTATATATATTATATAATTTATTATATCATTTATAATGATAATTAATTTTCTACATTCTACAACAATACTGTGGATTTCAAAACTATAAAATAACACATATGGAATTAGGTAATTACGTAAC
>JAQQZT010000004.1:5696768-5719633 GCA_030068275.1 Clarias platycephalus | reverse complement strand
AAACACATTTTCACACTGGTCACTCTGCCTCAGTTGATCAGCTGAATTTTTCAACATTCTCACACCAGTTACTATCTCATTTTATTTATTTATTTATTTTTATTCTTTGTCAGGATGGAGTCTGCCGGTTCATGAGGAATGATTTTACTCACCGACAAGAGCCGTGTTAAAAATATTACGAGACTCTCAGGGCATTATATTTCCTGGACAACAAGCTTCATGAGTCGCACACCCTCCCTGTCTCTTCTGTTTTCTCAGTAAAGATGAAATTCAAAAGATGTGTTAGTACTGTATTGTTTCATCAAGAGTCCTAGTGATGTCATTCAAACAAGTCAACAACTCTTTGTAGTTATAAGCGATACCTTTAGTGATTTTGGACGGTCATTTATCGAAAAGCGTGTTTGACTTTCTGCGGGCATGTGGCGAGTGTAGTAAGTATGAGAAGGAGCTGCAGGAGTGTTTACATTGTTTGGAGATACAGTAGACCTTTGTATTGCCTTTCTTGTTTAGGCTTATAATTCTATTTATATGTGTTTGATAAAATGCAATGTAAATCATGTTATTTTGAAGGTAAACTACAAAATGATTTGAAATTATTTCAGCCATAGGCAGCACTGCGCCTTGCACCTTCAGGGTCTGGGTTCGATTCTGTGTGCATGGAGTTTGCATGTTCTCCTTGTGCATGGTGGGTTTCCTCTGGGTTCTCAGGATTTCTCGCGTTCCAAGATCCCCCGCCCCCCACCCCTTGCGTCACTGTATACACTGATTTATTGCAAACTTTTAATGATCAGCTGAATCAAATGATTTGACTCAACCAAAATTCGATTCAATATTTTCAATCCCAGTAGAATACACTACCGGTTATTTTTGTTTGCATTTGCTCATGAGATTTTCTCATAAACCTACTTACAGTACACATTAGTCATTTAAACCAGATAAAGCAGTTTTACTACAGCCAATCTTTTTCCTTTGTTGTTCTGTTTTGTTTTAGTCAACATTTTTCACTTGTACTCTTCAAAGATCTCTTTAAAATGCACATATAAAATATTATTTTCTACTCATTATGCATTTCCCCCCCCCAAAAAAACTGAATTATTCACAATAAAACCAAAACAAAGTGAACAATTCGATTGAAAGTGACACTCTACCCTCCTCAAACCTCTTTAAAAATAAATTGATGTATAATAATGTCTCTTTTGATTAGCTTTTTTTTCAGTCCTGGAACGGTTTCTTGCTGAGCAGATGTTATTGAAGCTCTTCCAACATGGCTGACCTTGGCGTGCTGGCGTTAGCTCCTTCACTCTGTGGGAAGGCCCACGCTCTCTGATTATATGTCCTGAGCTGCGTCCTGCCGGTTTGAAGTGGTGTCTTTGAAGAAATTGTTGGAGAGGAGAAAAAAAAAATAAAGCCACAAGTTTGCTGGGCGTCTGTTCCACAGAGAGCCACAGATCTTCATGTCATCAGCAAATGCAGCGTGACAGCATCGCAAGGAAATGTTCTGGTTCTTTCACGATAAGGAAGAAAAAGTGATGCTAACTACTGTATATGATCGTCTAAAATTATACATTTCAGGAAAAAGAGAGGTACATACAGTAAGATCCATTAAAAATAACAAAGCACATGCTTTAATTTGCTGTTTGTTAAATACTAAAAAGCAAATGTAAATAGCCTGCATATTTTGTTTCCACACCGTTAGCTTAATTGGTAAATTTCTGAACTAAGACGTTTAATTAAAAATGGTTAAAGTACTAATTATTGTCTCTTATTACAACTTTTTTATCATCATCGCTGTTAGTGGTTTCAACTGTGAAATGTATTTCCTTCTTATAGAGATAAAGATTTCTGGGTAGAGAAGGAAAAAATATGTTTTAAGTTGTATATAATATAATATTTAAAAAAAAAAAAAAAAAAAGACTATTACTCATATTTTAACAAACTAGTCAACATTTAAATCTCTTATTGGGTCAAATAAATTAATTAAATAATGTAGATAAAATGAAATAAATGAGTAGAAGTATTTTACTGCGACACACTGCAAAGTCCCTAAAGATACAATTTAAAAATTAGTTGTTTGAGTAATAACTTCTGCAGCAGCCGTGTTTCCCCTCTCGTCTGTTCCAACCACTCAGCATTTACATTTAGGCGTTTGGCAGATGAACTTATCCAGAGCAACTTACAAAACTGCTTGGGGTACTAACATACAGTACCAGTACCAGTACACATCACTAGTCTGATCATCTGTTATCATTCGTATCCGTTTCTCACTAATTTATGCTCACATTAAATGTTCTTTTTTTTTAATGCTTGAATTGTTCATAGATTACTTTGTGGCTTAACAAAAAATTTTAATCCCTCTGAAACTGGTCAGGTACAGGGACTGTACTAAAGATGAGAGACAGAAACTTGCCAAAAAATCTGCCCAAAAAGTCCTGGAGAACTATTCCTCAAGATGACATTAATACAGTAAATTGAAGAAAGTCTGGCTCTTTGGAAGCAAATTATGAGGAAATGGAGTGGTGGGGTGGGCTCAGGGCTTTTGCACAGTATTATAAGTTAATGGACGTAAATGTGTATTAGCAAAGGAGAATGAAAAATAAAGAATTTGCTGATCTGAGAATATATTTAGACAAAATTGTATACATTTGGTCATACTCGAATATGCTCTTTTAGGTTTTTCTATCTAGTAATCATAGCGACCCACATTTTCCATGCCTCTGAGTGAAAATTCATTTAGTGTAGTGTGTGGTTGGAAAGTGCACCTGCAAGCCCCATCCTCTACCAACCCTGTCCCTCCCTTAAAACAAATTCCTCACCGCAGCCTCAGACTGGGCCTCTGCTCTTCTGAAAATACCCCAGCTTCTTCATCCCACACTCCTCCGTTCGTCTTCCTTTCATCAGATGCAGAACCACATCAGCCTTTTGATTCTGATGTGGATTTGGGCTTTTCCAAACCGAATGGAGTATTTGAAGGGTGGCTCCCTATCATTTCCAAGGTGTGGGAAGTAGAGTTATGGTGCAGGGAGGACATACTGTATGCTTAATGGTTTACTGGGGATTTGTAGCGAGCTCACAGTTTAGGTCCACTGGTACTCATAAGCGTTCACCCTGTCAATTGTTATTGGAAAACCGTGCACATAAATCTCTGCGGTGCCACAGGCATCTGAGGTTGGACATCCAAGATATACTCTGGGTTAGAATTATAGGATGTTAAGTAGGATAACATTCATCTCTTTCCTACCAAGCAGGACAATTCTAACAAAATACTGTACTGCTTTCCTTAAAATGTTTCAATGAGATCCCATGAGCGACAATTCAGAAGTCACTTGAAAGCATGATTAGAAAAAAGCACGATAACTAGTTTGTTAAAAATTTAAAGTAAAAGAAGATGTGATCACTGGCTTTGTATTTCTTGGAGAAAGCATGCATTATTAATGACTTGGTAGTTGTTATGAGGGGAAAAGTTTTATAGTTGTTTTGTAGGAATTCGACTATATTGGAAGAAAATAAACTCCCAGTTTGGAAGCTGTTGTATGTGAAGATGAAGCTGTTAAGACTTAATTAGTTCCACATACACAAGGGTGAGTCAAAAATGATCCAAATTCCAGTTGTATTAAAACGTCTGTTGGCCGCACTGTCTTATCAGCGCTTTCCGATCAAGGCTACTGTCTCCCCAGTCACTGCTGTGCAGGTGTTAACGTGTTACGTCAGTTCATTTGCAACTGTGGTTTGAGCAAAAGTGACTCACTTGTGATTTGCATGAAAGAAGACACGGAGACTCATGGAAGAGCAGAAACAGAAGAGTTTGGATATGTGCAAACAAAATTTGAAGCGATACTGGTGACGAGACATGGATTCATCACTACAAGCCTGAGAGTAAACGGCAGAGTACGGGAAAGGAAACATCCTCAATTGTAGACCAAGAAAAAGTTTAAAAGTCTGGAAAATGAATGCTTACATTTTTCTGGGATCCTCAAGGTTCAATAGTGAAACGTTATCAGGAAAAAAGTTCAACGAACAACAGTGCTCGTTACAGTGAGACGCTTAGCAAACAGCTAAAGCCTAAACTTCGGATTAAACACAGAGGACTGCTATCCAAGGGCTTTGTGATCTTGCATGAATGCACACGCCTGCACACCTCTGCAAAATCTTAATTTCTAGGTGTTTAAGCATCCTTTATAAATAATTATAATGTAAAAACATTTTTAAATTCATACAATTTCAACATATAGAAAACAATGTATTACATTTTCCATGAAACATTGTGATACGTGCTGTGTATTGTAAAAAGATCTTAATGAGTAATATGACCATGTGAGATTTTAGTTTTGTTTTTTGCTCAGTGCTATGAGCAATCAACTCTGTAACAACTACTTCACCCATGATCACACTTCTCCTTCTTAACCCGACTTCAGCAAGAATAGAATCTCCCAGCTGAGTGCTAGTAACCCATCACTATTTGTCCAATAAGCAACCATGAGTAAAATGAATGACTCAGCTCCATCTCACCAACATCCCACACTCTTTTAAGGCTCCTACTCTCTGTCTGCATGACTGGACACAATATGGAAAGGCTAAAATGGAGGCTAGATGTAAAGAGAGAGAGAGAGAGAGAGAGAGAGAGAGAGAGAGAGAGAGAGAGAGAGAGAGAGAGAGAGAAAATGGCTTTAGACAAGCGCGAGTTGTGTCGGAGATGCAACATCCTGCAGGCAACCAAAGCACTTATCCATCAATCCATAAAAAAGATGTCTGTTCTGTTACCACTGACTGGAGGAGAAGTTCAAGCAACTTACAGGAAGAAAGAGGGAAAATACAAGTGGAATTATTGGATAACATCTTAATAATCAGTGAACAATAAAAATGTGGAATCATCAATAAGGTCAGGCTTTGTGTGAAGAGACAATTATTTACCATTAATAGAAGGAGTCTCCAATGCCGGCTCATTTCTAGACTCCTTCCATTTCTATTCTAATTCTATTCTTCAAGATGTAATAGTTGGTGCTTTTTGATTTCTCTCCAACATGACAGACAGTATTTATTTTTGTCATTTTATGAACTAATAACAGACATGACATAAAGATAATGAATTGTAAAAGAAGAATCATTATTAAGCATCTCACTGCATATCGTACTGTGTATGACTGTGTATGTGACAAATACAATTTTTATTTGAATAAAATTTGAATTTGAATTGATGTGGCGCAAGAACTTCCAGACATGCTGTTATTGGAAAAATATCAACTTTGATATTGCACCAGGAACCCGTGTCGAACAGCATCGCAGCATCCTGCTGTTAATTATTCTCCCAGAACAGCACCTGTTTTATTCCTTACATGATGTAAAATCACTGTTACAACTTTCTACAACAGAAATTAACCACAGATACGTCTTATATCTCATTTTCATTAACACTAGGCTTGCATTTATTTTATGTCACAGTCTAGACACAGACTGGAGAGGTGGATTCGATTATATTTAATAGCACTAATGTTGATTGTCTGATTTGTCTCAAGCAGCTAATTTTTCTGAAAGGTATTGAAGGATTAAAAACGACTAAAAATATCCAATATACATTAAAATAAAGATAAACAGGTCATGTCCTGCTGTATACAGAGCGCTAATGTTTTTTTCTCCAGTAGATGACGGGAACGCACCAACTGCCCATTAACTCCACAGATGGAGTAACAGTATATGAGCATTTTGCAAAAGAAGCTATTTATATTTATTTTCTTCAAAAGCTGTGGTATATTTAAAGAATTTGTCCATTTTAGACCAATTTTTCCAAGTTTCCCTAAACATTTTAAAAGGTATGAATCGATTTTCAATCGAAACTGACCAAGAAAAGAATGATTCAATTGCATAATTAATTAAATTGCACTACTCTAGTAATGAACTCCGGCTGAATGCTCACAGGACCTGGAAAGTCAGTCTCAGATTTCAGTGTTCTCTCTCATGACCTTTGTTCTGTTTGGATTTGGACGGTCCTCATTAACAAGGAGTACAAACACACACTGAAAAGTCTGAACTGTACTGACTCTACATTATACACACACAATAAATCCCACAGGGCTGAATAAAATACAGGGCTTAAATTATTATTTTTTTAACTGCGTGAAGAACAATGAAGGATTTATTTATAGCGTGGTGCTATAAATACCACTGGGGTCCACAGTACTTTTTACAGTACTTTCAGCTGTTGAGTCATTATATTAGCTCTGGGCTTTTGAAAATACAAATGCATAAAGATTATTATACAGCAGGAAAGTAAACCATAATGATATTACACTGTTGGAGGCGGGAAAAAATGAAGGCATGAGATTCTGATGACTATAAACAAATACTTAACATTTATTGTGAGTATAAAAAAAAAAACAGATCAGATTTATATTTTTTTCCCATAAAGCAAAAACCAAGAAAGACAGCAGAATGTATGCTTGAAACATATATAGACAAAAAGAGGAAATAAGCCAATAAAGACAAACGTTGCGTCATCACCTACATGCAGACATTTCTCAGGCATACATGCCTTGTGCCATGTAGAGTTGTGTACATGTAAACAGAACATGTAAACACTGAAATGTAGACATCAGACTGACCGGACATACTAAAACATAAGTACCATTTTCTTTCAAAGTGCAGAATCCTGCTCTGGAAGAGCAAATAGGGGAGGGAGTATGGATAGAAAATAACAATAATCTCCATAATGGATGTGATGTGAACAGAAAAAAAGGCTGATACTTATTAATTCATATTGTTAATTCACATCTGAACGATCAGTGACACCTGCCAGAATTCTTACCTTCCTTCCAAAATGATTGGAATGAAGCTGCATACAATAATCTCCCAGAAGCTGATATTAAACAGTCCTTTAAAAAGCACTATAAAATGTTCCAACTGATGAGGAATTCTCATCCTCATTGGTCCTCTCTATGCCTCTCACACCACATGATATCGAGTCATCTCCATACTTTAATCGGTGGCTAGATGCGCCCTATAGCAACGCAGCCCAGCTTTGGCAGATATGTAACAGATGACCAGTGAAAGAGTTTGACCCTAGTCACCTACATCGCTGTCCTGGTCCCCAATCAAAAACAGGAAGTGGAAGCTCAAGGCCAGGAGCGCGGTGCCAAGCAGGTCTCCCAGCGCAGTCAGGTACGGGATAGAGAAACTGTCCGGATCCTTCCCGGACTTCCACATGGAGTGGACCATCCAGTCTGCTATACACAGCAAGAGGAACACCTGTGAGACAGACAGGCGCAAAAGAAACATGTTTTAGAGTCACAGCGGTTAACAAATTTCCCCAAACGTGCCAGAGACAAGACGACTGAGGAGCGTAAAATTAGGATGAGCCTATGTCAGGTAATTCGGTTTGCCGTGACTGCTCCCTGTACACACTTTGGTGAAGAGGCTTTGAACCGGATAGTAACACAAGTGCTAACACACAATCAACACAAACTAAATCAGTGTCTTTGTATGTGAACTTTCAAAGTCCTAATACTGCTTTACTAATTAAGCCTATTTTCCACATTGAGGAAGTGTGTGTGTGTGAATTTGCGCGTGTAGGTAGGTGGATGGTAAATGTATGTAATCCTGATGAAAGAAGAACCCTTTTTATCCTAAATATAAGGACACATTATAGCACTGATCTTGATACAATGAGAAAACACTGCTTGGTTTTTTTGTCAAACATTGAGGGAAAGATTCTGTCAAATGCTCACTGGTCCAGGATGTAACTCATTCATTGACTAGATACAACAAGACACAAAAAACTGAATTTTATTTGAATTTAATTGCGAGTCACCCTTGTCAATTCTAACTTATGCACACATGGCAGATTAAACCACTTTGATCAACCTAATTGTGCTACTGTGCTAGTCATTCAATGTGACTTTCTAAGACAGCACTTCATTCAATGTGACTTTCTTAGTGGTTACCACTGTCGCCGTACAACCCCAGTTCCCTGAGATGGATTGGCACCCCGTACAGGGTGTACCCCGCCTTGTGCCCCGAGTCTCCTGTGATAGGCTCCAGGCCCCCTGCGACCCCCTTGAATGAAGTGTCCCTTGTGTATACAGGATAAAACGATATAGACAATGAGTGAGTGAGCGACTTCCTTATGTATGAAAATAATAGTTTTCCCCTAATTTTTTTTTTAAACATCACTACAATAAGCTTTTCTTAATTAAGTTTGCATCCTTTCAAGTTTCAATGCTGCAATCCACAGTGGCGCATTTTGGCTAACCTGCTTTAACCTTGCCCAAGTGTGTGTGTATGTGAATGACTTTCATTTAGCAGAAAAATGAAATGAAAGACAGCACATTAATCAGAATGACAAACTGAGGTGAAAGTCTCTGGGAGGCCATCCACTGAGGTAGACTCGGTGTTCGCCGTGACTGAGGGCGGGACAGTTATTTACCCTACATGGTGCCCAGACGTAGGTTGGATAAAGGTGAGGACAATAAGTAGCTTCTCCATTGCTTATTAATTAGCCAGTGTGAGGAAATATTAAAGTTGAGATGTAGGAGGATATAAGGTTATTAATCAGATGCAATACATACAGCTGTGTTACAAATTCTTTAATAACGCACTGGGTGATTTCTCTCTCTGCATGCTGCCTCTTTTTAAGATCTTTTTTTTCTTTTCTTAGGCTGCAGTGTCTTTTGTCTCCAAAAACTGCAGTAATTATCCATAAACTGTGGAAAACTCCTCCAGTACAGATATGGAACGAATTGTGATGAAGTTGCTACAGAAACTAAGTGCTACTTAAGATGGATGGTTTGCTAATTTACACAAGTTTTAGGAAACCCAACAGGATTGGGGATGAAGTCTCCACCTTCCGCAAACATGCACACACAACTATACCTCACAGACGACAGTGAGGCCAGTCAGCTCACACACATGCACACACACAACTGATAGACGGGATTGCAAAAGTTAGCATCCCATTATTATTTTTTTTTAAAGATCTTACACTTTTGTGGCATGAGGGCACCAGTTGTACTTTCACATTCACAAATTACTACTTCAAAAGAATTCTAAATGTTTAAATGAAATGTATGACAACTAGACAAGAAGTTGTTGGTTAAGTAAGTAAGAAGGTGAGTGAGTGAGTAAATAAATACATACATACAGTATTGAAAAGAAACAGTCAACATGACCTTTCCTGACCTTATCTGAAGAAGGCAATGTAGAACATCTGGAAGAATTATTGATAAAATAATTTTACCACTTTAGCCCTGAATATTATTATTAAGACTGATAATTACACCAGAGTGGGTCTAAATGTATACCACAACAAGGAAGCTGTCATACAGGCAAATAATTGTCTAAGGAGATATTAGAGAAGGTTTAAAATTTAATATAGCTTTTAGAGAGTTTTATATAATAGCTTTTAGTTTTCATAATCTGTTTAAACACACACAAAGCATTGTCATGGTTTTATAAATTAACTTCCTTCATTTTAGCCTAGAATACACAGACATAGTAGCCATTTAACATGGACAATCTGCAAACCACTACTGAGAAGTAACAGTCCAACACGAATATCAGCATGACTGTTTGAAAATGTGGACGTATTGCAGGCGGCATCAATATGCCGCATGTGTCACACAAGCTGCAGGTCTTTGTGTGGTCTCGGACACTCGAGCACTTTCCCACGGCATTGACAAGAGCGGTTCTTTTCTCTTTGCCCTCTCCAATGCAGACTGCAACCACTGTGGCTCACTAATGGGCCCACTGCAGAGGCTGAGTCTATACGTAACAATCGTGTGCCAAGTCTCCATTAATGCCACAAGTAGCCCACTCATTTTCTGTGGAATTCTGCATGTAGGCCTAGTTCCTTTAGTTGTGTAAAGGTCAAAGATCATGGGTCAGAGATCAGCAGATGCTGGTCAGGAACTCGGGATGAGCTCAAGAGGGCAAACAATCAGCATATCTTTGTCACAATCACGAACTGTTGCCTGATTGTCTTTTATTCTTGTAGAACAAACATGATAATCTCAGTTTGAATTTACAGAGGTTATAAAATATCTAAATAGGATGAGTTCCACCATACATAGGTATTGTGTTTTTAAACCTAAAATGCTGATTATTCAGATTGCTGTATAGGGTCGCATACCCGAGTACCCAAAACCAGAACCTGGGTAGTCGGTTTCCTTTTTCGTCTGTCAAACACACCAAAGTCAACATGTAGGCAAATTCATGCTTTTCATATTTTAAATTAACTTTTTAAACCTGTACAAATACTGTATCTCTGAAGTCAAAATATTGGAGAAAAATCATCCAGCACTAGTTAAAGCTAGACTATATTCACTTGGTACGAATACAAATACTGTTGTACCCCTAATAGCTTGCTATAAAACCTATGAAAATCATTCATTTTCACCACAAAACATCATGAAGGAAAATCGCCTGGATATACAGTACTTTCTGAAAATATCAGATGAGCATCTAGACGATATTAAATAAAATAAAATAAAAAACTGAAATTCCCATCCTTGGTTTCATTTTCATCTTTTGATCTCAAACGTATTCAGGCAAAAGTAATAAGTGATTGGATTTAATGTATAGCAAAAATCTAAAATATTGGTCTTGCTGTCAAAATACGTCTAAAGGGGACTGTAAATATCGGCAATGCAGTTCATCGTCTTCTGGTGATAAAACGAGAAAACATTTTCTTTTAAATCCTGCTGACATCCGTTTACAGCGAAAACCCTATCGCTACAGTTCTGTTTGGATCATCAAACACTTTAAATTTGTAGCAGCAGTCTGAGTCTTAGCAGCTGGTTCAGGAGCTGCAGCTAGGAATAAAAATCTGCTGTATATCAGGAAGTACATTTTATGAAAGGGTTGTATATCTAAAGTGGAGAAATAAAACGGTACAATCTTTGTATTCCAGCATCCCTCTTACACTTTTGTCCACATTATTTTACATCTATTGGGATTAACATTAAATGTTAAGAAAAGCAGAAATGACAGCTGTCTAAAATAAGAATATAAAATTAATATTATGGTAAACTCTGGGACAAAACCGCTGTCAAACATACTGTGGCAAAGAAATGAACAGAAACTCAAATAACTCAAATAATTTACATCACTATCTCAACACTTGCATTTAAAAATGTTCTCATAGGATGGATATTCTTATAAGACTTTGAAATCTTATCTTTATACTTCTTTTTCGGCAAGCAGTATAATGTCTTTTTCCGCAAAATTAAACATTAAAATGAAACCTTACAATTTCATTTTAGAATTTCAACATCTGTAAAAATCTTGATTTTGATAGATTCAGTTGGAGTTTAAACTACATTTAATCCAGACAGCTCGTTAATTAAGCAACTTTATATCCCCTGATGTTATGTATTTAAACTTAGCTTCTCTCTCTTCATACAACACCACTGTACCATGCTCTGTTCATGAAGATTTATGAAGCATTTCTAATAGAGATAGCCTTTCATCTAGGTAAAAATATTGAAGTATTATTGCTGAGGTCTGTAATACCCAGCTCACAGCTCACTAAAATCTCTTGAAGCTTGCTGAGCAAATGAGATTCAGCAGGCCAGTGTGTGTTTATTTATAGCACAGCTTCCTCGTATATCGGAATTTCCACTTTTCATGCACAGAGAAATTCTACCTCGAATAAACACTGCGAGAATGCCACACATTCCACTCACTTTTAGAACGTTTCCCATGAATGTGCTCACTCATACACGTGCAACCACAGGGACTGCTAAATTGATTGTCTACATAGACTTAGCTTTAAAAGTATGTGTTACTTATGTCAATGAAGGGTTTTGGTGAGTGGACTTACTATAGTTTCATGCTCAGCAAATGCCACAGCGCTTTTAAATTCTCAAATCTGATTGGTCAGAAAGCACTGAAGGTGCTCTGTAACGGCAGATCTGACAGAACTACTGACTACAAATCAAATCACATATTTATAATAATGCGCTTTATTATAACACACAGACAACACTTGCTGTGTGATTTTAATGTACAGCACATTAACACCATGATGTGGCGCCTTAATTACGTGCTAATGAACATGAAGGACAAGCCTTTTTACTGCACATCCTTTCTAATTAAAAACCTCCTACTTTGTATGTACATTCCTGTGCAAAAGTCTTGAGCCATCCACATTTCTTCAAATTATATTAAACGATGAAGATTAAACTAAAGAAATGGGAACAAATGTTTTACTGTGAGAGGCTGCAAAGTGCATAAAGATACAATATAAAAATTGTTGTTTGTGTAACAACCTTAGCAGCAGCCTCATTTCCCCTCTCGTCTGTTCCAACCACTCAGCATTTAGAATCACCAGTATACTAATCACCGGCCTGATCATCTGTCATCATTCGCAACTGTTTCTCACTGGGTCATGCCTAAAGTTAGATGTGTTTTTAATACTTGAAGGCTTAACAAACATTTTTCAGAAACTGCTGAGGTACAGGCGTTGGACTGAAAAACAGAGCAGAATACTTGCTAAAAGATGGAAAAAAGTACTTCGGTAGTCCTGGACAACTAATACAAAAAAAATACAGTGGAACCTTGAACTACGAGCATAACTCATTCCAGAAGCAGGCTCGTATTCCAAAACACTCATAAATCAAAGCAAATTTCCCCTTAAGAAATAATGGAAACTTAATTCAAATTATTCGTTCCACAGTCCAAAAAAATAAATACATAAAAATAATTAATAAAAAATATAAAGTAAAAATAAAACAAATTAACCTGCACTTTACATTTAAAAAAATTAAATCCCGTAAAGTAAAAATTAATTCCGACAGATAAGTGTTTCCGTAGTGTGTGCGCGTGTGAAGCTAAAGTAGGGGGAGACTCTTACTTTCAGCCCCTCAGCCTGTCGTTATGTGTGTGTGTTATGTGTATAACGACAGAGAGAGAGAGAAAAAAAAAAAGGATTTTTAACCTCTAATGAGACTTTCTTTTGCTTTACACGCATGCACACACGTGTGTTATAAGAAACAGTACATGGGCGCTGTACACATGCGCTTTCAAACACAAAATAAAATGTTTTACACTCACACACACATGGTCATAGTGTTATAGTAAACAGTACACGCGTGCACGGATGTTGATTATACCAATAAGAGACGCGCACTAAGACCAGGAGAGGAGCAGGGGAGATGATTACCCACAATTCCGCAGTGCAAGAGAGAGAAAAACCGTTGGCTCAGTTGTGATCATGGTTGTGACGCTCGGTGTCAAAACAAGAAGCGCATGCTTGATACATGATACAGTACATGTATCAAGCATGTCCTAAATTCAAAACATGCAATTTGGGTCTTTGCATGGTACATGTTACTGTACATGTCCTTTACACTGTCCTCTTTCTCTCCCTTCTTAGTTCCTGCATTGACAAAAAAAGTCCATTTGTATTAAATAAAAGCTTATTTTTGGGCAAAGTGTTGTCTCATTAAAATTCATGTCTATCGAGCAGATGCAGCTGACGTTAAAGCTTTGCCTGGTTTCACTTCTGGAAATCTGTTTTCTGGAACGCCGCCTTTTTATTTATTTCACCTTATGGCTAGTTTTTGTCTATACAGTAAAACTAATCAATGCTAGAGAATTGTTGTGTGTACTGATGTTCCCAGCAGAACAACAAACAAACAAAAACATTTTTTTGGTCAGAATCCCTGCTGAGTCTGTCTCAAACCATAGATCCAGGTAGAAATTATTATACTGTCCTGTTCAATAGATCTACCCAGAGGTCCTGCGGTTGACATTGCTTGATCTTTGTTATGTGCTTTTAATGGGTTCCTCTTTTATGTATTTGAATACCCGAATTCAGTCGAACAATGTCTGACTTGTTCTTGCAAGTAAATACAAATCTTATGGTAGGGAATTTAAAATGATGACCTTTCTTTTTGTGTCTAGTAGATGGCGTTAATGTGCCAACCTGTTGTTCTGCATCTGCACTCTTTCTCATTTATTTGAAGTTAAAATTATTCCTAATAATTTTTCATTTCATCAGATGAACCTTCCTTCAAACTATACTATCTGACCGCAGACTGAAGAACAGACTGACCTGTAGCAGCGCTGCAGCCAAGTACACAGCCATGAAGATGGGTGTCAAGGTCGTGTGGCCACTTTTCATCAGGTGAATGGTATACAAGAAGACCAAGTGGCCTGGGACTAAAAACAGAAGCAGCACTTGTGCTGACCTGTGATTAGCTCCTGAAACAAAAGAAGAAAAAGACATACATCACATACATGTGATCCATATGTAACAGACTTTATAAGAATAAGCGACGACCTCCACTGTGCTATATGTGGCTGTATATCTGCTTTCATGTATATGTCAAAATTAACTTTTTCAGTTTCTGACCCAAGTTTCGGGCAAGCGTTCATCCACCACGGAGACGTGAGAATTTACGCCTCTTCCTCCAGATGGTAATGGCAGCCTGGCAGTAGGCGCTGTACCCTGCGTGTGTCTGCGCTTGGACATCTGTACCCAGAATTTCTCTTCACCGAGTCGTCCGAGCAAACTCGGGAAATGTGTGCTAAAAGCGTAAGAGCTGCCAGCTCTAGGCCTCTGTGCTGGCTTTCACTTCTACTGTTTATATAACACAGAGTTGCACAAAATCTCAGTCTCAGTTAAATACACACTGTTCTGTAAGCTGTGCATGCACTTAATCAAGTTCTCTGTTTTATCTCTCTCTCTCTCTCTCTCTCTCTCTCCCTTTCATCTAACCTCTCCTAGTCCTTCACTTTGTGCTGTGGAGAAAGCAGGAGGCTGAGCGGCAGTCTGCGTTTGGCTTTGTTTTCTCGAGCGACCCTCATGACTCATCGGTGCATTTACAAATAAAGACAGCCACAGAACGAACACGGCTAGAAAGCCAAATAGATAGATTCCTCATCCTTGTATTTGTAGGCATTTATTTTGCATTAGGTAGATATTTAAACGAAAAACTCCAGGCTCACCATGGAATAAGAAGCAAATCCAAACCCAACACTTCCTTTTGATTATCATCATACCATGGGACGCCAAAAGTGCAACTCATCCATATTGGATCTTGAGAACGTATTGTAAAGAGATAAGATGAATAGGATGTATTTGTGGAGATTTGTGTGAGGTTTGTGTGAGTTTACCTGAGCCACAGAAGGTTCTGCAAGGATAGTAGCAGCCTTTGGCTTCATCCGGTACCTCTCCAGGGGTGCTGTGGAAGTGCAAGTGTGTCGAGATGCGGCTAGACTGGATGGCCACCAGGTTTCCACCAATACCTGCGCAGCGAAAGTTAAATTATCACTCAGATCCACTTTCTAGACTAAAAGAGTTATCAGTCCTGAGTCTGGCTAAAATAATGCGATCCATTTATCACTTCCTGCGAAGAGTTATGGTTTTATCTTTCCTGTCTTTCATCTTAATATACACTTTCATTTTTACAGTATACTCTATCATTCACCCGCTCTACTCATTTCCAATTTTTGACATGGCCAAGAAGAACTGATTGCTGTTCATATGTGCAGTAATAAATCTTTACAACCAGTCATAAAGGAAAGAAGAGCAGAAACTTTTACAAAGTTTATCCAAAGAGGTGAAAACAACCATAAAAGTTAGCAGTGGTTGGATTTTAAACAAGCATTAGATATGCAACAAATGCCTAAATGTAAATTATTCCAATAATTAAAAAATATATATTGTGTAACATTTCTAAAAGGAAACTGATATGAAATTTAATCATTTCTTTTGATTTGACAAAAGTACAAAAGATATCACGGTATGATCAAATTGCTCAGAATGACCGTAATGCCTCTAAAAAGGTAGTAAAAATGACAACTTGAGGAAGGACATTTCATTTCAGACTAGGTGTTCCTGAAATGAGCCATTCAAATTATAAACCACAAAACTCCTAAACTGATCCTGTATTCACTAGACACAGCACATTGGTATCTGTGTTTATGTCTGTGCTCCTCCCAGTGTCAGTCTCAGCTGTTTATCACATACACTAATGTCAACATCAGACAATTTTTGTAAAAAAAACAAATAAAAAAAAAACAGGGAGAATCTGATTTGTACATTTTTCTGGCAACAAGCTTCAGAATCTTGAAAGTTGCAATCTGACTGGATCTTGCACCTGTACTGGTTTTCAGCGGGGACACAGAGTGAGCTTTCACTGATCAGGACCCGGTCATTGCATTTGAAAACCGTAACCTGATTCCAGTCTTTAAACGTCAACAAATAATTTAGTGTAAAACAGTGAGTGTTGGGTGAATGAAATAACCTGGTCCTGTAGGTCTGATTAGTTTCGTTTTCTCTCTTGGCATCGTTAAATGATGAAACGTAACGTACAGTACTCTATAATGGATGCTGCATGAGAATGAGTGTGCTGATACCACTGGTGATTTATGGCAAAGTGCATCGGGGGCGTGTATGCATGTTAGTGTGTATGTGTGTGTGGGTGCCTCTGACAGTTTCTAACAATGGTGAAATACACAGTAGAGTATTAGACTCGGGCAATGATAGCTAATGAAACTCAGCTAGTGTCTCGTCGGGCTTGTGTCAGTGCACAAGTGAGTGATCATGTCAGTGTCTCATGTTAGCGTTAACATCAATGGCTCACGTCAGGGTCTCGCCAGGCTTGTGTCAGTGCTCATGTCAGCGTCTTGCCGGGCTTGTGTCAGTCAATCAGTGGCTCATGTCCGTGTTTTCGGCTGGGATTTGGGCCGGGAATGTTTCAGTGTTCACGTCGGCGCTCACATTAATGCTTGTGTCCATGTCTGACTGAGCTTGTTTGTACATCCTTATCAGTGCCTGACTGGAACTGTATCGGTGCTGTGTCTATAATTTTACAACATTGCATTTACTACAAAAGTATTAGAAAGCACACTGTGGCTTTGAATCCAATTAATGTCACTAGAAAGAAATTAAAAAACATAAAATAAGGAAGGATGTTGATCATTCGTAGAAGGTGTCCCTAAAATAAACCATTCCATTTATAAAATCAGCCTCCATTAATAATTTTCATCCCTGCTGATACCACACTCATGTTGACTCAGCAAATTCTTGCGCTTAGAATAATAAAAAAAAAAAACTTTAAAATGCCGGTGTCCCATGGCTTTCTGCGAGCAAACAGAAAGAAGGATGAGAAGAAATCTTTGCTTTAAGACTTCCACAGTTAAGACTGTATAGGCTAATAAAAGTTTTTGCAAAGCAGTAAATTATGCAGCTCCACACACGATGACATTTAAAGAGATAATGAAACACAATGTGCATTTACAGGAGATTTGATGAGCACAGTGTAAACACTTGCACTTGTTAGTTGAGGGTTTTTTTTTTTATTAATGATTCTTTAATTGTAGCCCCATATACGTATAACTAGAGTAACATAGCCATGTTAAAATAGTTTAACGTTCAATCATTTTTTTAATCACGCTAATGAGGTTAACAGAAAACAAATACACTGGACTGAGCAAGCACATTTGAGCCTCAACTTCTGTCTGGTGGGCGAGATCATAAATTAATGATGTGAAGTCCAGAAAAACAAACACCAACAAATATTAACCACTTACAGCCAGTACCGAAATTAAAGACAATAAATATTAAGTCTATCTTGGTATTGAAACCAGTAACAGATTCCTGCCTTTAAAAGATATTTTTAATTCTAATTTATTTTGAAACAGTTGAGTGTTAATCCAGCATTGTACTGTAGGTCTGTTTAGGTCTCAGCTTCTTTATGTGGAACTACTTGGATCTTGAGTAATGACAAATTTACCATACTCTCTAGTGTGTGCTGGATGTCTGTGCTTTAATAGTTCAGAGTTGTGGCAACACCACACCAGGGGCATATATCGACTTGTAGCACGCCCATACTGTCTGAAATATGCTAGACTAGCTAATGATTTTTTAAGTAAGATAATATGCAAGGATCAAGCTGGATTTAACACCTTACATGAGCGTATTTTAACATAAGTCTGTTTTAAATAAACACTTATCACTTCTTATTAAGGTGTTAGAGGAGCAGTCATGCTTGTGATAAATGTCTGCACTGCGTTCACATCCAAAACAAACTTACTGTTGGTCCTCCGCCATGTTCTCTAAATCTAAGTGACTATCTCTGCTAAAACTGTGACTTTTACAGTTATTCCCAGTACTTAATATTCTACATGAAGATCATAATTACCATTTATAATGCAATTTATGTAGTGAAGACTGAACAAAGCTCTTAACTGAACATTCTTCACTTTCATGTCCTAAACTGAAAGATTATAAATTCAATAAAAGGATCCCCGCTGGCATCAGTGTTCAAATCCTGCCTGAAGGTGAAGATGTTCAAAAGGAGTTGAAAATCAAAAGTTTAATTAAACAGATGTGGGGAATCTTACTTTAAGGCTTGAAGCTGTGTTTGAAACTCAGCTGATCTTACCATTTATCACAGGGGTGTAGACCACAATCCCAGCCAAGTTGGGGTCTGACACGGTTTTATCCAGGATCAGACCTCCAATACTGAAATGAAAAAATAAACTTTGATATTAGGAACTGTGATCAGGCAGTCAACATGTACAGTAAATATGGCAAAGTTACGTGACTATGCATGTGTGTGTTTACAAGACCTGCTGATGATCATGGCGGTGATGACGGGCTCCCAGCCGGAGTAGAGAAGCTGTCGGCTCGCCGGGTGTTTGGATGAGATGATCATCCACACCGGAGTCAGACACATGAAGAACGCACACACCAGAAACGACACATATGGGTGGGAGTCTGGAAGAGATAGATACATAAAAAAGGAGCATAAACACTAACAGCATAGTGTAATACGTTTTTAAAAAGGCATTTAAAAAACAGTCACTCGTATCTACATCTGTGTACAATCAGGATTTCACTGTTCACAAATTCCACCAACAGTTCTTTATACATCAATGTCTGTTTATAAAAGCGAAATCTAAAATCAGTTCAATCTGCAACTTGAGCACCATAAATTCCAAAGTACAAAGCTTTCTGTTTAAACCCAATTTAAAATAAATACAAAATCAATGCAAATCTTCTCAGGATTCTGGAAGACCAGCACCTCTGTCCGAGCTTCACAGGTTTATTTTTGCCCCTTTCAGACCTTGCATTACTATTACCTGATTAATGTTTTCTATACTGACTCACTGCCACACCACCTGCGTAAATGAAGGGCTTCATGAAAATTAGATGTATATGAGGGTAAACTGAGATGCATGCATGCTTACGACATATGTAAACGAAAGAGTGGGTAGGAGTTCGCACATTTTCGCACTAATCATTTCTGCTTTCCTGAATCTGACACATTTGTTCGTACGTCATCTTTGGAGCTCCTTCGTATGCGACGTTACTGAATAAGGGTCACTGTTTATGAAATTACGCAGATGATTTTAATGCGCACTAACTGCCTCAAACTGAGCTTTCCATAACATCTTTTGCTCAACAAATCTGCATAGATTGACACAAGCTCGAGTCGTCCAATCCTTAATAGGGAATGTTTGAGTTTGTGTGACTATATTTAGTCGGAGCAGGCCCAACTGGGCTCCGGCCCGGGCTTATGATGGCATGAGCGGCTGTTTGTTGGCTGGCACGTTGGCTGGGTTTTGGCAATGAATGGCACGGGCTGTTCACCTCACTTTACCTCTCAGACAGTGTCTGAGAAAGAGGCAGGGGAAAGAAAAGGTAAAAAGGAATGGGACTGCGTCATTGATTCATTAGTTTAACAGAAGAAAACAAATCAATTAAAATGGACTGTGTGTGACTGAGCGTGTGGGACTTGCAATTACATTTGCCTTTGGTTTGGGTGTGTCAGCAGGTGGAAAGTGTGTGTGTATGTGTGTATCTGTGTTTTCTTTATTCGAAATAATTAAAACACAAGAACTTAACTGAGGTATATTTCTGAATTTGAAGAGAAACGTATGTAATGTATTATTACTTTATATAAAAGCTACAGGTTTCCTATTTAAGGGTTAAAACATTAGAGTATTTAATTGTTATTGTCTTTAATTGTTATGTATTGTTGTGTATAATTCATGCCACGTCATCATACACATGTATGGAAAAAACTGTCAGTCAATTGGTAGGCGAGTAAGTTCAATGGAATCAGTAAATCAAGATTAAGATAGATATAGTGATTAAAATTTAAGGTTTTAGACCAACATACTACAACTGTTATAAAGTAAATTATTTGAGATGTTTATTTAACTCTTGCTTTTTAACATTTAGGTGCTCTTTAGCAACTTATGAAAAATAATTGTGTGTTTCAGGGTGAAGAGAATACATTACTCTCTCCTGTCACTCGCCAATTGGGGTCTCTGTGAGCTCAAGGACGAGCAAGAGGGAGACTCTCTTTTTCAAATCGATATTTCTCCGAGTACAGTACACGGTCTACAGCACAGGATAGGTTGAGAGGTTAAAAAAGACACGGCTGACTGGCTGTTTCTGAAGAACAGTGCATTAGCACTCAACCTCCCTGTTTAAGTAATAAGCTGGGGAAATTTTTGAAAGAGAATTAGAGAGTAAGTAAAAAAAGAAGTGTGTAAGGAAGGAATGAAGGATTAACAGAAGATGGGTAAAAAAAAGGAGAAAAGCAAGTGAAGAATAACAGAGACAAAGGAAAGAAGTAGGTAAGTACCAGCGGAATAAAGAAAGATCATTAAGAAAGAAAATAGGTAAGTAAATGGGTGAGGAAGTAAGAAGAGAAGGAAGGAAGAAGGGAAGAATGAAAGGAAGTAAACAAGGAAGAAAGAAAGGAGGGACAAGGATGTTGGTAGGAAAGAAAGATAAGTAAGAAAGGGTGCAAAGTGAAAGGAAGATGAAAAGTAAAAGAGAGAAGGAAAATAGAAGGAAGGAAGGAAGGAAATATATGTAAGTAATAGGTAAGTAATAAATGAATTAAAAAAAAATTAAAAGTAGGTAATGAAATACGTGAAGAAGTCAAAATAAACAAAGAAGGTATGCCAAAATAGAAATTAGCGAAGAAGTAAAAAAGGAAGAAAATAAGTTAGAAAAAGGAACTAAGCAAGGAAGGAGGTAAATGATTAAGGGTAGAAGAAAGAACCAAAATACCAAGACCAAGACCAAGGATTTCAGAGCATTTAGATAAAGATTTCAGAAGGAAATGAATAACAGCGATCATGGTAATCATGATTTGGGTAATTTATACTGTAAATATTAAAATAATGCCCTGCGTTAGAATAATTGGCAAATGTTCCTCAACATCTTCTCAGCGTACACATGCAACACCAAGGTACATAATCAGTAGAATTAAATAAAGCACCCAGGCCGAGAAGTATTCATATACACAACTTGCCTCAAGTCACCGAGTATACGTTTGTGATAATGAATCTGAATCAGTCATTCATATCTTACAGTAGTCCAGCAGTCTGACAGAGAGGGAAAGAGAGATGGGAAAGCTATGAACTCTGATACAGAAGTGCTATTGTGCAGCGTTCTCTCCATCCAGCCCAGGTCGCCTCATTAGCAGCACATTCCTGATATAAAACATGTCAGCTGCACAGGTTTACACACTATATATCTCCGCACACCTTCACTCCAGCAGACATACATGACACAGTCTCCTTAAGCTTAGGTAATCGAACACACATGTTATATTTGAATGCTGTTTAACAGTTCAGTGTGAAGACTTTAAACTGCAGTACAGAGATAGTGCACACTGATAGAGCAGATCAGGACACTCAGCATTCAAAATGCTGTTTACTCTACTGCCATCTTGTGGTGCTCACTAAAAATACACACAAGTGGCCTATTGATTTTCTTATATGGTCTAAACTTCTGTTACTCCTCTCTGTTCTGTTTTCTCTCTGGTCTTCACTCTCCGTTTGCCTGTCTGTCTGTTTCTCTCTCTCTGTTTTTGTCTTGGCCTTGTCCATCTGTCTGTCTATTTGTTGTTCTCTTTCTCAGTTCATCTCTGATTGATTGTTTCTCTCATGTCTTCCTCACTCTCTCTCTTGACTGTCACACTTTCTTTCTCTCGGTCTGTCAGTTTCTCTCTCTCTCTTTCTCTGCCTAACTGTGGCTAGATTTCTTTTGATTGCCTGTGACTGGCTTTTTTCCCTTTCTGTCTCTTGTCTGAGTCTTTTTGTCTCTTTTTTTTGTCCATCTCACACTGTCACTTTCTTTCTGTCATCTCTTTCTCTGTCATCTCTCTTTCTCTCACACATACTTACCCAAGCAGTTATAGAGCCCCTGACTGATCCAGGCCAAGATGGCTAGCGTAATAAGGTCACCGAAGCTAGCTGCGATTGGCGTGGCTACGTTGTCAGGATTGATGCCTGTCTTCTTAGAACCCACAATCACACCCACCATGATGATACCTGTCACAGAAAAATTTAGAAAAAAAGCTCTCACTACATGTGACTTTGGTCATCTTTGCCAGCTTGCTTTATTCAGCCTGCATCTTTTTATTTGACCTTTCACTAGAGCTTGGATACAATCAAGGTAGAACGTTTTCTTGGTACGTGAAGAAGCCATGATCAAACTGCCTGCTTTGAGTTTGAAATACTGGCCTCCCAGGAACTCCTGTAATAAACCAAACATGAGGTAATAGCTGGAGTGAGGCCGGAATTGTATGGGGGATGTGGCAATAACTCCCAGTCGAGTTTCTATAATGTGCAAGTGGTGTTGTTGAATAATTGTATGCAAGTGTAATTGTGTGTAGTGGTGTTGGTGGATAATGTTCCACAGATAGATGCATCTCTTCTGCAAGTTGGTGACAAGTTTCCCATTGATTTTCAAGGATGTGTTCCACTTCCTGAATGTTCAGGGAAACTGCAGTGGGCAGTTCGTCATTTACAGACATACAGCCTTCTTTAAAGTGCCCCTATTATGCCATTTTAAAGGTTGCTAATATTGCTTTATGAGTCTCTTAAAACAGGTTTACATG
>JAQQZT010000004.1:5630472-5657585 GCA_030068275.1 Clarias platycephalus | reverse complement strand
AGTAAAAGTAAAATTACAGATTTTAAAAACTACTTTAAAAAGTAAAAGTACACAAAAAATCTACTCAATTACAGTAACGCGAGTAAATGTAATTCATTACTTTCCACCTCTGCCAATACACACAAAAAAAATCAGGGTCACAGCACTGTATTATAAAAGTATGCTGTAATAATAGGCTATTTTTATGATTAAACTGAAGTTTTTGTACTTTTATCTTGTTTATCTAAAAAAAAAAAAAACCTAAGACACATTTATGAATTCTTGAAGGTGTTTATTGTTTTCAGGTGCGGCAAGTTTTTTTTCTCTCTACATTAGTGTAGACAAATTACATTTCAAATTATATTTTTTTTTTTATCTTTTTGGATTTCTTAACCTTAAATAAGTAAATTATAATTATATATATATAATTAAATCTCAAAGATTTAAGAGTATAAATTAGAATAGCACGCTTTGTATCTTAATTCAAAAAGTGGAACTCATATATTCTAAATTTATAACATGTTAAGTGAAATACTTCATCATTTTGTTTTAATTAATTTGAATGATTATGGCTTACAGCTCATGAAAATTCTAATAAACAGGAAAAGATTATTAGAATATGTCTTAAAAATAAAATACAGAAATGACAAAATTCTGAAAAGTATAATTTATTCATTCAGTACTTGGTTGCAGCTCCTTTAGCACAAATTACAGCATCAACGTGACGATCTGCCTGTGGTACTGCTGAAGTTATTGAAGACCTGCTTTGATTCCTGCCTTCAGCTCGTCTGTATAGTTGGGTCAGTGTTTCTCCTCTGCCTCTCGAGGTTTTCTATGGGGTTCAGGTCAGGTGATTTGGCTGGCCTTCATAAAGCTTGTCAGTAGACAGTATCATGAATTGCTCAAAGCCGTGTTGACTTTTATAAAACAAATATGAGCAGATGACATTGCACCCCATCGCTGACTATCGAAAATTTACACTGGACTTCAAGCAACTTGGTTTCTGTGCCTCTCACTCTTCCCATAGACTCTGGACCTTTTTTAAGTAAAAATGCAAAATTAGCATCCATTGAAAACTTTGGACCACTGGGCAATGTTCCTGTCCTTTTTCTCCTTATCCAAAGGCTTGTTACTAGAATTGCAAAATCCATAGCCCATATTCTTTAGTCACCTGTGTGGTAGCTCTTGATGTACTGACTCCAGGCACACTCCACTCGTTGTGAAGCTTTCTTGAAGTCTTGAACTGGCTTTGCCTTAAGGTTGCAGTGATTCCTGTTGCTTGTGTACATTTTCTAACCACACTTTTGTCTTTCAGTTAACTTTCCATGGATATGCCTAGATACAGTACAGCACTCTGTCTACAACCAGCCCTTTCAGCGATGACCTTCTGTGGCTTACCCTCCACTCACCATTCATGAGTTTAAAGCCATAATCATCGAAATTATAACAACAAAAGAAGCTTGACATATTTCACTTCTTGTAATGACTAGTATAAAATGTAAGCATTTTTAAAATAAATTATAGAAAAACTTTCCATGATATTCTAACTCTAACTTGAGATGCACTGTACATGCACACTTAAAAGGCTTGCACACTTTCAAAGGGCAAGATAAGGGGGCAATTGTGATTTATTCTTGGTGTACAACATCTTAATAGACATTAAAAAGAGAACTACAAGAAAAGTACTGCTGGTGGATTTTTAGTAGGGCTTTAAAGCCAAAATCAGACAATGAACCACTTCACTGAAAAAAAAAAAGTGCTTGAATTAACAAGTGACTGAATTATTATCTGTTTTAGGTTCATTTTAAAAGCAGGTTTCGTCTGAGCAGTCAGAACCTTGATACGATACGTGGATTTCAACACAAGTGATGGCATTTACTGGTATCTCCCAATACTGGTCAAAACAAAATGAATACCACACAGAATAATTTTTTCACTGCTTCACTTCCAATTGGGTGGTTTTGACACAAACATAAATAGTTGAAGCACAAAAGTTTACATATAGCACCTGTTATTACACATGAATAAACGGTCCTAAATTGCAACAAATCCCACAAGTGTAAAGAGGTTAAACAAGCTCGGTCAGGTTTTGTCCTTGGAAAATAAAGCCCATCACATTGTGCATGCAGGAGGGATTTCATTCTGACATTACTACACACATCAGCCAGTCACTAATCCCATAGGTTTTCAGTTTTAGGACTAAACCAGCAGCTGATGACATCACAGGAAACGGATCCCAGCTCCAAACTGTACTCCGTCGCATATCCTTCACAAAGAAACAAAATAAAATTCAAACTTACAAATGACAGTCGCTCAAACCAAAGCAACAAAAGAAAATCATATTAAACGGCAAAATTATTTGTAATCTGCAAAGTGTAAAGCGGCAAAATAAGAAACAAGAAACAAATCTGTTCTACAAGTGGTCACTGGTATACAAGAGGATGTACAAAGTAACTAGAAATTAATTCAAGAAAATTGCTTCAAAGTGAATGTTGAGAATTTGGATGGTTTCTCTTCTGCTCCTTATTATGACATATCCTGTATTACAACATTTTTATAACGTCTTCTGAATCAGATATATATTGGCATGCCATTTTATGTGGGTTTAAAGGATGTTCCACATGGATAACCTAAATATTTGCACGTAAAAATGCATGTAAAAAACTTTGTACATCCTCTTGTATACCAGTGACCACTTGTAGAACAGATTTGTTTCTTGTGAGTGTGCAGTGATCACTTAAACTGTGACCAAAGTTAGGCAGAAAATAAACGTTATGAATGTAGTAGTTATTAATCACAGTACTGAACATTGGCCCAAGAAACCGTTGGCATTAGAGCTCTGTAAAGGTGATTTATGAATATGTCCAATATTAAGCTGATTGATGTACAAATAAAAAATGAGCCAATTGAAACTGAATAAGTGCCGGTTATGTACGGGAGTGTATTGTATGTGCATGCTGGTACCTGTCTCCGCTTTGAACACCCATGGGAATGCAGTAGTTGAGCTCTAGTCTCGCGATGTTTCCCAGTCGGAGAATGATGCCTGCACCGTAGGACCAGCGAATACATTCTGCTAACTTCTGCAAGTGTGCATGTGGACCCTCCCCTGGACAAACACATAGCATAATTCATTAAATTAATGCTCAAAAATGTTTATTTAAAATTTCCTGGCTGTTCTTTAAGCACTGCTTTACAAAGTCACAAAACCTGTGTTAACTGCAACTTGAGGACACATTGGCATTATAAAAATTATATACGGATTATATAGCTCATTATATACGGATTTAAATTTAATGCATTTGAAGCTCTTTATAGTAACCTAAAAAGTGTAGCTACAAATATGAGGTTAGCTCAGTCGATCCCACTAATTATCATTCACAGAACTCCAGGGCCGTACTCTGAGTTTCTCTGTGAATTAGCAGATTTCCTCTCAAACCTTGTCGTTTTTGTAGACAAAACGATAATTGCTGGAGACTTTGATATTCATTTTTAGAATCCAGAAGACCCTCTGAGAACAGAACAGAATTTATGTCCATACTAGAATCAATAGGCGTAAATCAGTGTGTAGTAGGACCCACTCATAAAGCAGGTCACACTTTAGATTTTTAATATTATTCTTCTGATTAATTATAAGAAATATCATCACAAATCCACAGTCTGAAGCTATCTCAGATAGTCTTGTCTCAATTAAAGTGCGTCATAGTAATAATGTATGCACAGCACCGCGTTACCGCTTTAAACGTACATTCACTTCAAATACCAAAAAATCTAAAAATTAGAACGCAAATGGCGTCAAACTAAATTATTAGTATTCCAAATAGCATGGAAGGAGAGCATCCCGAACTATAAAAAAGCTTTCAGTGCTGCTAGATGCGAAAATAACAAAAATAACCTGAGATTTTTATTTAATACCGTAGCTAAATTACCGAAAAACAAGATCACTGCAGAAATCTCCACAACAGCAACATACAGTAGGGAGGATTTCTTGAATTTTTTAAATAACAAAATCACAAATATTAGGCAAAAAATTCAGGTTTTAAAAGCAGACAATTTAAGTGATACAGATGATAAACTAAGCACAACACATCAGAATCTAGAATACTTTACTCCCCTTGAAGAGAGTGAACTAATTTCACTCATCTCTTCTTCAAAATCATCAACCTGTATATTAGATCCTATACCAACACATTTTCTCAAGCAGATAGTACCAGCAATAACAGAACCCCTGTTGAAAATAATTAACTGTTCACTCAGCAGTGGGTATGTTCGCAAATCCTTTAAATGATCAGTTATTAAACCGCTAATTAAGAAACCTGACCTTGACCCCTGTCAACTGTCCAATCACAGGCCGATATCAAACCTCCCCTTTATCTCTAAAATTCTGAAAAAGATAATATCACAGCAGCATAGAAAAAGCATAAACGAACTGTCAACGAACATAAAATCCTATCAGTCAGGATTTAGGCCTCATCACAGCAGAGAGACAGCACTTGTTAAAGTAGTAAATGACCTCCTATTGGCCTTTGATCAGATTTGCGTCACTATACTAGTGTTACTCGACCTCAGTGCAGCTTTTTACACTATTGATCATAGTATTCTTCTTCACAGATTAGAAAATGTAGTAGGAATTAAGGGAATGGCCCTCTTGTGGCTCAGATCTTATTTGACTGATTGCTATCAGTTTGTGGATTTAAAACCATTCTGCATGTTGTCAAGTGGAGTTTGGTGTTCCACAGGGTTCAGTTTTAGGCCCACTGCTTTTTTCTCTTTACATGCTTCCTCTGGGCAACATAATTTGTAAGGATGGTATTAGTTTATTTGTTATGCTGATGACACACGTTTGTGTGATTATAGATCCCAGCCTTTCATTTAAATCACATGTAGATACTATAACCAGGTTAGCATTCTTTCACCTCAGAAATATTGCTAAGATAAGAAATATATCGACACTAAACGATGCAGAACCCTTAGTCCTGCCGGAGTCCCTGCTTGCACTCCGCACTAAATATACATTCACCTTATACATTGTTTGACTGTGACAATACCTAACTGCCATCTCTTCTTCTCTTCTGCTCTCTTCTCCTCTCTCTCCCTCTACCTCTCTCTCTGTCGAACTACAGTATACATGTCACTCTTGAGCTGCCAGTGATCCAGACCTCCTCTGCCCTCTAAGGCTGTCTGACATGTCCTGGTGTCCTGCTTCTGGTCGGAGATCTCTTCGCATGGATGCCCGTGTCTGGGATGCATGTGTTGACTGGGGACGGTTCCACTTTTCCACGAAGACGGCCCAGTCCTCGGCCGATGCAGACAGCTGTTCTCAGAGGACTTGTGACTTTAGTCGCTTGATAATTAAGACCGAGTTTCCTACAGTCTACCTGAGCCTCCAAGAATGAACTGGAATCCATTTTAACTTAAACACATCTCCTGTTATACTGAACTTCCAGTCTCACACAGTATGATGCAGATCAATCCCTGCTATCTGTTTCACCCAAATGAGGATGGGTTCCCTGTTGAGTCTGGTTCCTCTTAAGGTTTGTTCCTATTACTATCTCAGGGAGTTTTTCCTAGCCACTGTCGCCGTCGTCTTCGGCTTGCTCATCAGGTCTTATCATTTTGATTCATATACATTCATATTTCATACAAACTTAAATAATTAATTTGATTGTGTAAAGCTGCTTTGTTAAAAGCGCTATACAAATAAAATTTAATTGAATTATAAATTTAATTATGTAAATGTCATCACATGCAAAGGAAAAAAAAACAGAAGAGAACAACATGCAAATATGGTCTTTGCTTGTACTTATGTATTCTCAAAAGCTATGAGAACCCTTTAAAGCTTTTATGGGCTCTTGTTAATTCTGCCAGCTTCAAAATTTCAGTGTTTATCAATAGGTAGTATAAAATCTAAAACCAACTTTACTGCAGTGTATGAAATTAATCATCTACTCTGACATACTGACCATAGTTGAGGTTGCAGATATTTCCTGCATTAAGGAAGAAGTGTGTTCTGAAGAGATCAGCAAAGCCACCTCGGGTTGTGCGGAAAGGGAGTGGTGTGTATAGGTGGAGCCCTCCAGCCCAATATGCGTCTCCACCCAGGTAGTCACCTTCACAGGCAAACAAGCAAATAGGCAATTTTTTAATAAACTAATTCTTAATTCAAAATCCTTTTTTAGTTTTTTAATGTAAACTGTCTGTAAATCTGAACTCGCCTTCACTCTGAGGGCCGATGCAGTACATGCCGAATCCTCTGACGCTGGTCGGACCACCCAGGTAGAACCTTTCATCAGAAATGAAACACACATCCATGAATCATATATTCCATAATTAATTCCCATGCTTTATTTGTGCCGTTAAATTCTGGAAGTCTTATCCTCTAAGAATCCTGACGTTTGATTTAATATTATACAATGATTTTTTCCAACTAAGCAAAACTAAACTTAGTGTGTTAAACAAGTGACTGTACATCCTACATCCTACCCCACTAACTTTCTATTTAATGCTATTTGGGATTTAAACTGGAACTCAGAATTTAACATAGATTATATTCTAAAGCAGAATAAGTGGAAATATATATATATATTTTTTTTTTCTCCTCACCTTTTGGCTACATAAAATAAAAAATTATTTAAAAATTGATAGTAAATGGTTTTCGTGGATCTGTTGCATAAAAGCAATATCACAGTTGAGGTTGTGCTGTTGTGAGAGTTATCATTACAGCTGGGATTACCTTCAAAACTGTTGCGCACTTGTGACTACGACACATGGCAGCCCTGATGATAACCAGCATAACAGCACACCTTCTTGTGTGACACTGCCTAATAATCCACTTGAAATGAATTGAATAACTAATTTGCAGCAACGCGCTTTATTTCCGGATATAAGCACAAATATCATTAAGCTAGACAGACAGCATCCTACATTCCCTGAATGTTTCAAACCCAGTGTTTATGGATTTGATATAGGAGTGGACAGTGGACTGAGAATGTTGATTAAATCTACAGAATAGCAACAGTAAGTATACAAAGGTAAAAATGTACACAGCGTTAGGCTCTCTTTGCACATATGACTTTATGCCCAGTGTAGATTCATCTAATTTCCCAAAAACACTATAGCAGTTTGATGTATCATTCATTTAAAGAGTATTTCTTACTTTCAACTGCCATGGTTTTAAATACATGCAGATATATAGGCTGATTAAGTTATTTGATTTTTTATAAATTAACCAATAAGTTAGTAACATTGGTAACATATATCGTTGTATAACATTTTTCTGATAGATTGTGGTGCATAAAATAGAAAATTAAACATACTTGTCTGCAATCGAGATGGGTTGACCTCCAATAGGAAAGATCATTCCTCCCCAGAGAGATGCCGAGAGCACCTAAACAACATGTAAACATTTATTTTCAACCAAAAATTATATTCACTCCAACAGTATTTCACACAAGATGGACTTACAGAGCCCCAGAGGAATGGTTTGTTTAACTGCAGCTCAAAGTCTTCCTTCAGGAAACTTGTATCTCCTCCAGTGTAGCCTGCTAGCTCCTGTAACAACATAGCCAGTTCTTTAACAAGCAGGAAAGAAGCTTGTCAGCAACCAAATAAGGTGGAAAGCAAGGAAAAAAAAAAAAAAAAAAAATCACAATTATCATTAAAAAAATATTTTATTGACGGAACACACCTGGTTGATCCGCAGTAAGGCACCTTTTCTTGGTAGGATGGTGGAGTTCCTAGTGTCGATCGCCATCGTGTGCTAGAGTAACATCAGTTGAGAATCGTCATTAAAAGATTTTTGGATTAACAAAAGTTATTGTTCCATGCATGCTCGAAGATTATTACTAAAATACATTTTGTTACAAACATTTGCAAAAGACAAGTTTTAAAACTATGAGTGAACTGAAGTGTGCTGTTTGCTACACCCAATTGTTTTCCAATACATTTTTATTTTTAACCATTACAGATTTTTTGTGTGTACATTATCGTTAAAGAGGTGTAGCTTTCTTTATATAATGCAGAAGCCGTGGGGAGTACAAACCTGTACCATTTGACGAATATAGCGTTAAGCTGTAAAGATTTCTCAGTTAAGACAAATAAAGCATTTCACATGATGTCCATGGCTTAAGATTGAGATAACCCACCGAGAGAGCAGACTTGAGCTTGTGGCCGCTTTCTTCTCGGACAGCAAATGATGCGCTGCGTGCAAGGCAGCTCAGTTCCCGCCACACCCCTTCCCACTTTAGTGTGTGATTCGTCATCCATAAAGGGAACTGAGGAAGAGAAAGGTAAACATTAAAGCAAAGTTTTAGATTGCTTAATTAATTTGCTAGTTGTTATGATTAGTCTAACAACCCAGCGGTGAAGACATTATGATTCTTGTGGTAGTAAATATACAGTAAAACTATGAAACTAGATTTTTAGTCAAACTGCACATCTTAATATCTCCAAATACATGCTCCTTCACTCTGCATCTTTCATACATATAATTATGTCCATGTGTCCATCAGTTCTCCCACCTGTACAAAATTCAATTATCAAATATAGTTTAAGTGCCATTGACATAACTATTCATTTAATGCACATTCTTTAACTCCTTTTCACACTTATGGGCCCAGAGGGTTTTAAACATGGGTGGATCCATTAAGAGAATTCGTGAGAAGTCTTAGATCCTTTTACTAAAAATTTGAGAGAATGTCCTCCCTGTTCTGATGGGCTGTGTACTATTAAAACTATTATCCAGCATAAAAATGCAGCTGATTACTGTATAAAATGACAAATTGGCCTATTTTTATATATTTTTTGTTTAAGAATTTAAACATTTTAGCAGCGTGAGGAGCAACAGCAAGTTGACAGTAGTTATAGTCGGTGAGGAATGCCTGTGACACGCTCACAGTATGACACAAAAGCAGTTAGGGGTGGAGCCACAGGTAAACCTCATGTACGTCAGCACAGCCGCAGGTAACCTCTAGTGTGTAAACTGAAAATAAAGCAGGCACAAACTATTTTAACAGCACACACAAATTATATCTTTACAATCAGAAGTAAAATCCCACTCTTGAAAATAAAAATCTTTTATCTTTACTTTTGTTTAACTTATAACTTTTTTTCTTGTCTATCCTAGCAACAAAGGCAACACCTCAAAACCTCAAACTGTACACAATCCTTTAGCAAGTACCTAGCAGTTTTAAGAGGAGAAAGGCAAGTAGAGCTCAGGTTCAAACCTTGGACTCTGGGGTTCTGAGACATGAATACTACCTGCTGCATCACTGTGCCACTGAAATATAGTCACAATAACATCTGAAAATTGTTAAAAAATACAAATACAATTGAATTGATATAAGCTTACGTTAAGTTCTGTGGAAACTCCCCTGTCAGTTTCCTTCAGTGAACTCCATGGAAACTGGCCAGTTACTTTGTAAAGGTTTAGTGCAAAACTGCATGAATGAACATGAAGGGAATTTAGTTAAAGAGAAACATTTTACCAGGTGAACTCCTGTTCCATAAAATTAATTTCTATTTTCGTACTTGCGTTCATAATATCCAGGCTGAGGTTTAAAGAAAGACAAGCCGTATGATGTCTCCTTAGTCCCGTAGGAAAACTGGAACGTGAGCTTCTCTCCACGACCAAACATGTTGGGTAATTTAACACCAAGCACCTGTATTGAAGAACATACACAGAATATGTTTAATATTAAATACACAAGAAGAATAATTAAATTTAATTTCTTGCCAGAAGTATTTTATCCAATATTATTTGAGAAGCAAATAAAGCAATAAAATATTTTATACAGTGTAATGTCTAATAGTGTAAGATATTTATTGTTATTGTAGCTTTGCCAATAACTGTAGCCACTGGCAACAGTCCTTAAAAGCAGCTCAGCGAAGTAAAAAGTGATAAACATATTAAATATACAATCCACTGACATGAATAAACTCAGTACATGCAATGTGTTAATGTGCTTAAATTGCATTCACATGTGACAAATTGTATGCGTTGTTGGAAATTAAATGCACTGTGGGTGCTGCTTGTCTCACCATGCTACCCTCATTGTTTCCAACCATTGTGTTATAACTGCCTGTGACCCTCTTCATCTCCGTCACCTCAAATGTAACATCTAGACCATTAGGCAAGGCATCATCTCCTGAGAACCAGAGCATCAGTGTTAGGGACATATTATGCAGAATGTACATTAAAATACATTTACACCACAGCACAGGTGAATGCTCGACTAAGGTGGGACTGAAGGTGAGGTGGGACATGAGCATTCTTAATAGTGTTGCTCTCTCTCGCTCTCTCTCTCTCTCTCTGTCCTTCTCCCCTGCTTCCCATGCTTTGTTGAGCCACACATGGCACTCTTGAGGTGCAAGCGATACTGACCCCTTCTGCCCACTGCACTTGCCTGATCCAAGCCCTACTTCTTTTTGGTGCTCATATCACATGGAAACCACTCACTGCTGCTGAGGATCTGCTTATAGATACAGGCGATAACCAAAACGGTTTCACTTAGAAACCACTACAATAGGCTTTGAATGCATTTGACACAAAAAAGAAATCGCTATGATTGCTTATAACTGCAATTGAACTGATTTTTAGGACTGTACTTGAGTCAAAGTATGTTTTTCTTGTTAACTAAAATGCATGTCCTGTTACACAATTGTACTCTTAAACTTATAGCACACAATTGACTAAGCACACTAATGAGATTTGTTAATGGTTGTGCTAGGGTGCTAAGAGAGGCGTTGAGGGGCAGTGAAAAATAAAAACAGAATGTTAAGGTAATTACTGTTTACCACAGCTACAATTTTTTTAAACATATAACATTAAATCTAACTATAAACCAATAAAATATGCAACAATTCATACATTATCAATTAAACAACGATATCAGGTAACAAATTCCTATGATATAAACAGAATAACAGTTCATATCCTGCCAGTATAAACCCTTCCCTTCAGAGTGGTTCTTTCCTTGGGACAGTTTGTTGAACCAATGATTCCTTCCCAAATAATCACAACATTGCAATACAAGCACTCATGCTCAGTCCAAAGTCACAATAAACAAACAGACAGAAGAATGTGTGCATATTGTACCTTCTGAGACGTCAATGAGAACTTCCACCTCTTTGAATATGCCCAAACGAAGCAATTTCATCCGAGCCTCGTGTGACTTCCTCATCACCTGCAAAGCAAGCACATAAAACAAGAATTTCCTCACAAACTTTAACCGACCGTATGAACTGTCTTGTCTTGACCTAATCACTATGCTTACATCAATGAGATTTTTTGCACTGAAGACATCAGCAATCTCATAGCCCAGGTAGTCCTCTTTAGTTCTTCCCAAGCCTTCGATGCTGACATGTTGCACAACAACCTAAAGTGAACGGAATCACAAGACATATCACTAAAAAAAAGATCAGACCATATTGGTATTTACGCTTTGATTACACAGTTTTTCTTGGTTTGTTTTGAACTCTTAATGATGTAACTCTGGTAGTTTGTTATCTTGTTAATGGTCTGAAACATCATGAGCACTTCTTAGTTGAAGCAGGTCTGCTGATGAAACACTCACAGTTTTTTCTTAACAACACAATACACAGGAGGAGTTTTAGTCTGAGTACCTGATGGTCGCTACACTTGTACACTGAATGCATCTACATTCTGGGAGAGAAAGAAATAATTCCCTGCCTTAATTCTTCATATATTTTGGAATAATTCCCTAATCGGCATTCCCAAATTGACTATAGAGTGCGAATGAGTGTGTGTACACCGATCAGACATAACATTATGACTATCTCCCGAATATTGAGTCAGTCCCCCCACTTTGCCACAATAACAGTGATGCACTGTGTGTTCCGACACTTTCCTATTACAACCAGCATTAACCTTTTTAACAATTTGATCTACCCTAGTTCGGCTATTGGATCAGACTATATGGGCCAGCCTTCGCTCCCCACACGCATCTGTAAGCTTTGGCCACCCATGATGATCTTGCCGGTTCACCAGTTTCCTTCTATGGATTACCTTTGCTATGTCCTGACAACTGCAGCCCAAGAACATTCCACAAGAGCTGAAGTTTTGGAATTACTCTGACCCAGTCTTCTAGCCATCAAAATCTAGACCTTGTTAAAAATCACTCAAATCCTTATGCTTGCCCATTTTTTCTGCTCCCAATACATCAAATTCAGAAAAAAAAAATTAACTTGCTGCCTAATATATATCCCACCTAGTTCTAGCCACCATTGTAATAAGACATTAATAATGTAGATACTGTTAGCGGGCCAAATTGTAATGACTAGAAAACTGGGTGGGATGTTCCCAGTTTGCAGTGGTCAGGAATTACCACTGATCCAAGTGATCCAAGGAGGAAAACCGTAACCCGCAACAGGGTCATGGGTGGCCAAGGCTCACTAATGCACTGATCCCCAGATCAAATTAATAAAAAGATTCATGCTGGGTCGAAAAAATTGTGTCAGGTATGACTGATCAGTCATAATGTTATGGCTGATCAGTTTATGGGGCACCCCATCCAGGTTGTTCCCCGCCTTGTGCCCTAAGTCTCTTGTCATATGCTCCAGGCCCCCCCCCCACCCCCGCGACCATGTACACAGAATAAAGCGGTATAGACAATGAGTGAGTGAATGATTCAAGCATTAAGGTGAACTTACATCCTTATTTTCCAGGACTTCTTTCTTGGTTTCTTGCTGTGCCTCCACCACTTCCAGGTCATCAGTGTGGACGCCCAGGTCGGGTCCATGCATCGGGACAGGGTCCATGCTCTACAGTTTATCATCACAAATACACGCAAACCTCAATAAATCACACATCTCAGATTCATACAATATGCACAATGCATTAATTAATGACAATCCAGCTGTGACATTAGGCATAGGTAGAAGAGGTCACACACAGATAAAGCGTATTTTTCACTAAGCATTCACAAAATAGAATTACCCTTGCATGCACGGTCCCCATATCAACGCCCTTAAAGTTATAAATATACTGTAATTTTCCAGGGAAAGGCTGTTATATATATTTTTCTTATTTAAAAGCGGACCCGACTCCTTTCCAGGGAGACGCCATGACACACACGCACAGCCACGCTTCAATCCTGCGCTGTGATTGGCCAAAATACGTGACGTCACAACAGAACGGGCAAGGCCACGCGTGATGCACGCGGAAGAACCATGTCAGTCCCAGTCAGATCTCAGATTGTAATGGATCTCAGTCCCAAATTGTAATGGAGCAATTTAAAGCCTAAAAATTAAATTTTTAGATAAATGTCATCGAAATAAATGAATGCCTACATTATGAGATTATTGAATTAGACTATTCAGTCTCTTTATAGAAGACAAAGTAAACTTTAGTCTTAGAAAAAGCTTTATTCGATTCAGTTTTATTTATATAGCGCTTTTTATGGTCATTGCCTGAATTCAACAATTTATAGGTTTTGCCAAATTATTTTTGTCCATATATTCAGAGGTGGAAAGTAATGAATTACATTTACTCGCATTACTGTAATTGAGTAGATTTTTTATGTACTTCTACTTTTTAAAGTAGTTTTTAAAATCTGTAATTTTACTTTTACTTAAGTATGTTTTGTTTAAAGTATTGTACTTCACTACATTTTAAATCAGATTTACTACTGAGTAAAAAATAAATGAATGAAAATGAAAAATAATACAAATAAAGGGAAGGGAAAAAAAGTGCACCCCGGAAACCACTGCACTGATTGATTGATGGGCGTGGAGGACAAACGCGCTAAATTCACAAGAACGATGGAGACGGACAAAACAGATGCCAGTTGTTAAAAAAAAACTCAGTAACTTTTACTCTGAGTGAATTTTTAATGAGCTACTTTTTACTTTTACTCGAGTATATTTTTATACGGGTAACTTTACTTGTACTTCAGTACTGCTGTACTCACTCTACATGTATGAATGTGTGGCCACTACCAACTCCACCACCATCATCAAGTTTGCTGATGACACCATTGTGGTCAGATTGATCTCTGACACCAATGAGACGGTCTACCTGGAGGAGATTAGTAATCTGGAGAACTGGTGCCAGAGGAACAACCTCCTCCTTAACATCAGCAAGACAAATCTGATTGGAGTGGTCTTCAGTGTAAAGCAGGAGAGGAACTACAGTATCAGACCCCGTCATCAAAGAGAGTCCAGTGGAGAGAGTGGATAGCTTTGGATACCTCGGTGTTCAAATCATGCAGGACCTTCATGGTTCTGTCACATCAACACTGTGGTGAAAAAGGCCCGGCAACATCCACCACCTCAAATGCTTGAGAGACGTTAGACTGCCCTCCAAGTTGCTTAGGAAGTTTTACTTCTGCACCATAGAGAGCATCCTGACAAACACTGCAACCTGGTTTGGGAACAGCACCATGCAGGACAGATGAGCTCTTCAGAGGGTGGTGTGATCAGCTGAGCGCACCATCCATACCTAACCTGCACTCAATCTACAACAAAAAGCGCTGGACCAAAGCCAGGAAAATCGTGAAGGACCTCAGCCGCTCCAACAATGGACTGTTCTCTCTGTTGCGGTCAGGAAAGCGCTTCCACTCCCTGAAGGCCAACACAGCGAGACTGAGGAGGACCTTCAACCAGAACTCTACAGTACATCGGACTTAACTGACTGGACTAGCCATGTTTCCTTCACACACCAAAAACAACCACTTTAAACTTTTGCACATAGCACAGGACTGAAGTACACAAAACATATGTGTTGCACATTTCTGGTTATGATTACATATGAAATTGGACTACTGTTGCACTACTGCACTTTAAGGATGAACAATACCACTGCTGCTCACCATTTTAATTTACATTTCATGAGCACCCAGTATCATTCACATTCACATTTCACATTCTTTATGCAGTTTATCTATTTAATTTTTACTTTTTTTTTACATTTGTATATATTTTACATATTCTACTTTATACTTTCTTTTCTTGTAACAAAATTGTAGATTTTATATTTTATTCTTTCCTATTAGCATTTTGCCTTCTTATTTATTTTTTCCTTTTCAAGATCACAAACAGTTGTGCAAGCATTTCACTGCATATCATACTTGTGTAAGGTTGTGTATGTGACGAATAAAAATTTGATTTCAGGTTTGAGGTCCGCATGGTCATCAGCTTGCCCAGCAGAGGGAAGCAACTTCTCTTTTATCACATCAGGGCCGAACATACTCCTCTGCACAGCCTTCAGGGATACAGAATAACGGAGCAGAAAGCTTCTACTGTATATTTACTTGTATGCCACTTGTGTTTTACTTAGTCATTATAAAATACCTGGGCATGGCAACGTGTGAAAGAGAATTAATTGCAGATTTCTGATTACTTTAATTACTTTCAATTAATAATGATTTTTAAGTGATTTTTAACTATTTAGTGCTTTAATATAAACTTAACAGATGGGTTTGAGAGCATTTCTGTCTCTTTGGAATATTCCGCAGGTATAACCATAGTTAAGTGATTCACACAGATTTGACACACTATTTAGTGGAACAGTGTGCGGTTTTGAACAATGCCGTTCCCACTTGCGCTCTTTCTTTTTACGCATCCAGTCTCCTCCTCAAATGCGTGTAAGCCAATGAGAATCTGTCTTACACTCACCTCTCTCTCTCTCTCTCTCTCTCTCTCTCTCTCTCAGTCCTGGTTGTTCCTCTTATCACAGAAACACGCATCTCTGGCAAACTGCGCTCAATCCCAGCTCTCGCCATGGCAAGTGCGCACTTTCCTCGGCTTCTCTCTTTGATTTTTGTCCTCATCAACACTTGCACTGTAAAGGGAAATTTCGGCACGGAAGGTCAGTCGTAATTTATTTTAATTTTCACCAATATCTTTCATTTAAGACCACTGCCAAAACTTTTATCACAGGGTCTCCAAATATCTCTCCAAATACTCTCTCAGACTGTCTCAGAATAGAATAACCCATTCAGATCACGGACTTGTAAAGTTTACTAGATTGGGGTGTATTTTCTCCAATCTCCAGATTCCCTGATGATTCTCTTTCCTCGGTTTCATATGGAAAGCGAAGTGTAACTTACCTATTTACGCACGCGTGTGACTCTCAAAACAGAGTCTATTGTGTGATTTAGTTGAAAAAGCCCACATGGAGTCTCTTGGAGGGTCCAGCTGGTCCAGGGCTCGAGAAGGGTGTCGATCCTGCGACTTATCGACCCCTCACGGATATACTATGGACCCCTTACTGATATCCTTTATCGACCCTGCTGGCATCATGGACAGCTTGGAGAAGCACCATGGGCTTCAGTAATAGCAAATCAGTCGATACCTGACCAAGAAAAGACCCTGGTGTGTGTGTTTAAGCTGAATGGAGATTGCAATTGGGGTTGGGCTTCCATTTGTTAATGAGAGAAGGAGAGGGATTAAACGCAGCGCTTCACCAGCTTTGGCACTCAAATAAGGAAAACATGTTTCATTTATTTAAGACATTCCTTTTTATTTATTTATTTATTTATTTATTTATTCATTTAAAAATCACCCACACTTGGGTGATACCAAATACACATGATTGTAATGAAGCCTTAATGTCCTTTTACAAAAACACACATGTAGTGATTAATAATTAAAAACCAATCACGTTTAAAAATGTATTGTTAATTATCTTTCATTATGTCATGCTCTAACTCATTATATTTGTGCCTACTGAATTTAAAGCCCACTAACTGCCTGTGTGTGTCAACACATTTCATTTCTAGCCATCAGATATATTTGGTTTTCATTTATGTGTTTAGGTTGTTAAGATATTACAGTCTTTATGTTAGTGTTGTTAGTGTGTTGATTAATTTATTGGAGGTCTAGCCATTTTCATACCATATTCATGCAGTGTTTTTGTCTAATAAGCAAAATGAATGGGACTACATAAAAAAAACAACAACAAAAAAAAAACACAGTTGAATGAAATATTTGTTGTACAATGGATTGACGTCCCATCCCGGGTGTATTCCCACATTGTGCATCATGCTCCCTGGATAGGCTTTTGGTTGAACAGATTAAATGAATGGAAACAACTTATGTTCTGCTCCAGAATCAATGGACAATAATTTTGCAGCATCTGGTACTAATAAAATAGGTGAAATTCATGAATTATTTTATTTTAATTAATTAATTAATTAATTAATTAATTAATTAATTAATTAATTCATTAATTCATTAATTCATTTATTCATTTATTCATTCATTCATGGCATGTGTATCTTATATTTATGCTTAGCTCATGCCTTCATGGTGCTCAGTAAACCTAAAAATCCAGGCTAATAAATTACTCACATAAGGATTATATTACTGCTGATACACAGAGCAGGTTTCATATTCTAAGTTCCTCACACTACCTGTTGTAATGTTTTTTAATTGTTTTCCCTGCTGCGCTATAGTAATGTATTAAAAAAAAAAAAAGCTGCCAAGGCAGTTCAACTAAAGCAGCACACCTTTGATTCAATAGTCGATTATGGAACATTAGTGAAATCTTCCTATTATTCTATTATGTATAATTAAATTTTATTAGCAGAGCAATTTAACAGTAGGTGTTGTAACAAAACAGCTTTGGACAGCTTTACCTCACAAGCAACAGGGTCTGTGGTTGAATCCTAAACTGTGGTCTGTGCATATCCTTCCTGAATGTCCATGGTGTCTCATCCAGGGTGGATTCGAACCCAGTTCGCAGTATTCCAGGGACAACAGGTTCTGGAAATTGAGATGAAGATTTAGATCCCTAATGTGCAAATCAGAGGTGAAAGCTATGAGGACAAACTCCCTGAGATAAGATAAGGAAGGAACCTGGAGAGGAACCAGACTCAAAAGGGAACCTAATTGATAGTGTATTTATAAATCTTTTTGTGCTGAATGTGTGTAGAGGATGTTCCGTCTGAGTGAATAAGAGTCATATGAGTGCAGGAAACTCTTTAAGATTATAGCAGATGAGATCATGCACTGAAGCAATGATGGAGCATTAACAGTGAGTAACATATACTTTTTCTTTCTCAGACATAGATGAGTGTTCCATGGGTACAGATGACTGCCACATTGATGCTCTGTGCCAAAACACCCCACAGTCCTTCAAATGCATCTGTAAGGCTGGTTTCAAGGGAAACGGCAAGAACTGTGAAGGTGAGTTTCGATTCTTTAGAAGTAAATGCAACCCTGTCCAGAAATGTACATGGTTATACTTCCCAGTTCTTTATTTTGCTTTTGTACTTTATTTGGTGTGTGTTATACAGCTGTTTCCCAGCTCCTGCTGTGGGTCTTAATTAGTGTGGAGGAAGTGGGATGCGGAGGGTGTGAGGTGCAGTCCCAGCATTCACACCTCCAGCTCCTTTTCTGCCTGAGAGCACAGGAGCACAGCACACACACATACACTCACACACACATGCATTTTTGTGTGTGTGGGTCACATTTGTACATTGCATTGTTGCAAATTTTCTCATCTATCTACAAAGGCACATTTGCAAAACACATCTGCTGACTTGCGGACATTTATGTCTATGCAATGTGCAACTTCATCTATAACAACAGTGTGAGAAAAATTACAGTTCTACAACTGATACAACTGATGTGCATTAAAAATGGCATTGGTGGCTCAATATTTAATGCCCTGGGCCCTGGGCTCCCACTCTTGGGGCCCTTGTGCAAGGCCCCTCATCCAACCTGCTCCAGGGGTGCTGTGCCTTTGTTAACCTGGCACTTTGACCCCAGCTTCCTAACAAGCTTCTGTATGATAGGCAACAAGAAAATGTCACCATTCTGTAATACATATGGGAAAAATAAGGTTTTCTTCTTCTTCTTCTTCTTCTTCTTAGTTCTTGTTTTCTTCTTCCAAAAACCAAACCCTAGTTTGCCCCATAATCTCACGACTAACCAATAACATATTTCATAACATATTTAGTTGGTATTCACCTGGCTTCATATACACCCACCTATTTTGCATATGAAAAAATATGTCCAGAGTGAAAAAGAAAGAAGGAGCAATACTTGGGTAGTAACGATCCTGTTAATAAGTATTCTACATCTGTGCATTCTGGATTATTCTTTCTCTCATTCCTCTTCCTTACCCAGATGTTTGGAGCTAATGTTTCAGGAAGTGAACAAATGTAATTTCTATCTATTATGGAACCTGAAACCCATTTTCAGCTCCATTAATGAATTAGGAGGATTTAAAATGGAATCGAATCAGGCAGTGCTCTGGACAGGATTCCCGATGCTGATGTCTGAGGGTAGAACAACCCATCTTTTATTTCCTTATTTCCTGTAAGGAAACAGACAAAATGTTCTTGAGCTTTCCGGAGCCAGTTCCTCCCACCTTGAAACCACAGTCTGCGTGCCACAGAAGTGGGAGGATGGATAGTTTCGCTTCAGTCTGAGCGCAGATCTGTGTGACCTATGTGTAGGTCAGTATTTCTGTACTTCTGTTTGTCTTGCTATCCTTTTCTTTCTTTTCTTTCTTTCTTTCTTTCTTTCTTTCTTTCTTTCTTTCTTTCTCGGTGGCTAGACATACACATAGGCTGGTGTGTAGTGGGCAGCAGATCTAAAGCATGATCTCTAATTAAAGCCCTTCATGTTTGGTTTGGAAGTCAAGAGAACTACAGAATGCACACATCGCATCACATTGCCTGCTTACATAGTAACGTCCTTGGCTCTAAATGTAAAGAGCTCTGAGACGCCTTGGTGTTGATTAGGGGTAGGAAGCCATGGCATGCTTTGGCTTTTGTGGTCGAGCATGTGGTATCTCCAGGACTCTGTGATACTACACAGGCTTCCGATGTGGATCCAGAGCTGGGCATTGTATTTTGGAAAGCAAACAGAGACAACTCACAGACAGTTTATGGCTCATTTTGGAGCCAACTTTAGACAATGAGCCTGTACACTAGGTTAGCCCTGTTACAAGGGTGATTTCCTTTTTGGAATACTTAAAAAAAAAAAAAAAAAAAAAAAAAAAAATTGCATTTAGCCATCTATAAGGCTTATTTGTTTACAATGATACCATTTTGAATACTCTTAAATGAATAACAGGGATTTTTTAAAAGAATATGTCTAATATATAAAGATATTTTAGCATACATATTATATATCAATTAGACTTACAATATAATTGAAAATAAAGAAATAAGGAAATTACTTTTATTGTTACCATGAAGTCTGATGGTGCAACTTCCTGTTGAACATGACTTGTGGAATATTCCAAATATTTACTGGGGTCATTGTGTAAAAATCTACTTTTTTCATTTACTGTAATGAATGACTTGCACCTTCAGGTTCCAGGTTCGATTCCCACCTCGGGTCTGTGTGCTTGGAGTTTACATGTTCTCCTTGTGCTTGGTGAGTTTCTGTCCAAAGACATCCAGATTAGGCTAATTGGCATTCCCAAATTGCCTGTCGTGTAAGCATGGTTGTGCGAGTGTGTTTATCCAGGATGTACCCTGCCTCGTGCCCTAAGAGAACTACAGAATGCTGGGATAGACTGCAGGCCCCCTGCGACCCTGTACACAGGATAAAGTGATATACTGGAGATGATGAGTGAGTGAGTTGGTGAAATTCAAAACATGATGTTAATTTATGCATTCAATACTTGGTTGGGGCTCCTTTGGCACAAATGAGTGTGGCATGGCATGGAGGCAGTCAGCCTGTGGCACTGCTGAGGTGTTATTGAAGACTGATTACTTTTTGATAGCCGTCAGCTAGTCTGTATTGTTGGGTCAAGGATTTTTTATCTTCCTCTTAACAATACCCCATGGATTCTCTATGGGGTTTAGGTCTGGTGAGTTGGCTGACCTCCATAAAGCTTGCCTTTGTGAAGTGCTTTAAAATCTCCTGGTAGACGGCTACATTGCCTTTGGATTTGATAAAACACAGTGGACCAACATGATGAAATGAAAGGAAATTTATTTTCATCAAAGAGGACCTCTTTGGACCACTGAGCAACAGACCAGTTCTTTTTCTCCTTAGCTTAGGTAAGACACCTCTGACGGTGTCTCTGGTTCTGTAGCCCAGATCCTGAAGTCGCCAAGGTGTTAGCTCTTGTTGCACTGACTCCAGCCTCACTCCTTCTTGAATAGGTTTTTCTTGACACTCATCTTAAGGCTGCGGTCATCTCTGTTGCATGTGCATCTTTTCCTACTACACCTTCTGCTTCAAGTCAGCTTTCCATTAATATTTTTTGATACAGCACTCAGCAAACAGCCAGGCCTTTGAGCAGTGATCCTCTGTGGCTTATCCTCCTTTGGAGGGTTTCGTTATTTATCTTGTGGACAACTGTCAAGTCAGTCAAGTCAACAGTCTTCCCATGATTGTGGTTGTATATACGGAACTAGCCCAGGATATACATTGTATTTATACTGTATAAATAGTAATTTACTCCTTCTCAAAATAAAATATTCTAATATTTGATTTGATTATATTTCACTAGACATGTAATTAATCTAGAATATATGAAAGTTTTACTTTATAAATTTCTACCCCGAAAATTATTTTTCACAATAGCCAATTTTTTTAAATGCACTGTGTATTTCAGTAACTAAAAGTGCGCTGGGAGTGCTGTAAAGGTTTTAAGTTATTTAGTGTATCAAAAGCAGACTCATATGTTGTGGTAATGATGTTTTATCTGTTTTAAATTCTTTTCCTCCCAGTAATTCCCCACAAACTGTTTGACTATTATTCACCGTCCAGAACATTGTCTTTTATGATAGTTCAAATGACTAGATGTATTTCAGGAACACCAAATAGAGCATCAACAAAGGGGCGTTCAAGTCAAACCGGGTCCTTTGATTTCCTTTTAACTCCCTTTATTTCCCCATATAATCCCCTGCTACACTAATGCACTTATTCCAGCGTTCCGCTAGTGCTTGAAGAAGGTAGAAAGTTTTCTTACTATGCCAGAACCATTTTTGGACAGCCTGCTTTTCCCAGGAACTTGGCCCAAACTTGTTGAAATCGCTTGGAGCAAGGTCACTACTGTACGGGAGAGGCGGCAATAACTCCCAGCCAAGTTCCCATAATATGCAAGTGGTGCATGGGGCACTATGACGTCTTGCTTTTTACTGCAAAAACAGAGCATCTTTGATGATCAAATCAGGTTGTTTTCTTTCTTGAGCGTGTTATGCGCATCTTGTAGAACCTGATAATAGTAGTCACTATTCATGAGCTAGAAAATCCACATGAAATATGCCATGTTTGTACCCTAAATACTGGCCATAACTTTACACGCAGATGCAATTGCTCTTAATATTTTGGGAGGTGTTGAGTCTGTTCGCTTGCACAATTTTGATGCATGCTTTGATTCAGAAGTGAAAAGATGATTTGTCAATAGCGCAACACAAAATACATAATGCAGGCTCAGATAAAGGAGCATGACATTTGGATCATCTCAGCCCTCCAATTAACTAGTGACGTGCCGATGTTTCATTACATGGGACAATGCGATCAAGAAAACCCTGGCCTTGTTTTAGGCCTCGATTCCCAATAAATTTCATCACAAATTCCCAGTTTGACTCGAATGTCCCTCGGCATAGTATTACTAAAGTCACTGAGATTTATTCGGTTAACAATGGGTGAATAAAACTGTCATCAATTAAATCAATCAGAAAATACACATAATACAGTTAATTGATTGGTGAACAAGAAGCCTTTCCTCTCCATTTGTATTGTAATTATTGTTTTGAACTACTTTCCATCGCTGACTTTTCCCTCATGCATTGGAAGAATGTGAACTTTTCTTGCTCTTGTCACTAGTTAATTGGAGGGCTGAGATGATCCAAATGTCATGCTCCTTTATCTGAGCCTGCATTATGTATTTTGTGTTGCGCTATTGACAAATCATTTCTGAGACAGAGAAAAGTATGATATTTCATAATAGAGCATTTTACATAGTTCAGTAGTATGCACAGTAGGCATGCACAGTGTGTTACAGTTAACATAAAAAATAAGGATTTATTGGTGACTGTATATTTACTGTATATACATTTATAGAACACCCACAAATCCAGGGTTATAAACATAGGCAATTTTAGACCCTTTATATGGGTGCTTAAGCACTTAATTCAGTATTCTTGATGGTGTGATGCTATACTCGGATAAAGTAGGTGGTATTACAGTAATACGGACAAAGTTATGTGCACATTAGCAAATCAGTTTGAGATCAAATTGCATGGATTTACCAAGTTCTCAGCACTGAAATTGGTGTGTGATATTGAAATCTGTGACTGATCATCCTGAACCATTATTATTATTATTATTATTATTATTATTACACATTTCTTAAAAACATGTGGTGCAAAACTACTTTACTAGTTACTTTCTAGTAATAATAATAATAATAATATTAGTGCTAATCAAAACATGTTTAAAATATATTATAAATAATTAAATAATATTAACCAATATATTAATCGCAAGACTCTATACATGTTACAATCTCATTAGGGGCAGAACTCCTTTCAAGGTCTGATCTTAGAATTGCTCTGCTCATAGAAATGCAACAGCAGTTTCATACGAACTTGTATGACAAATGCTCCACATAATCTATCTTGGTGTTATTAAAAAAAAAATAAAAAGGGTTTTCTGTAAAGAGGGTTTTTTTTGGGAAAGGTCTTGGGGCTAGAGGACTTGGCGCTGTTTCTTTGCAGCTTCTCAGGCTTTTTTGTGTGTTTTTTGTATGTTGTTTTTTGTGGCGAGAAAAAAGTAAACCTTGGTCAGGGAACTGTTTATAGAAGTTGTTTATAGCAGTTACAACATTAGAAGTTATTCCACTTGTAATGTAAGTGGACCTAGCTAACATTCCACAAAATTAAATATACCTATAAGGACAAAGGCATGATGTCATTCTTCAATAAATAAAAAATGTCTAGTGTTGGCAAACTGCTGTAGTAAAAAATTGAATGAAAATTTTTTTTTTGTGGTGATATTGGGAAAAAAAAATCTATTTCAAAATAGAAGTATAATAATTCTATAAACCCATTCATCACACACAGATTTTTCTTTTCCTACAATACCATACCCTGTTTTGTTTTATACTTAACATTTATAGGCAGGGGCATTTTATCAGGTCCACCCACCATATAAATATTTTTTGGCTGCCTTTGAAGCTCGTGCTATTCTCTACACAGGCCTGACACCGACACAGCATTTTCCTACCAGCTAAATAAAATAAAATTAAGTAAATTTAATTAACGTTTCATGTTAGAAACATTACATTTTGAAAGGCATTTTTCAAAATCTAATTTTTTATGTGTTGCATACCTTTTGAATTTATTGAGACAAGTGGAATTGAAAAAAAATTGTTTTTTTTGCAGAAAAAAAATAGCTTGTATATAAATGTAACAAGAAGATAAGATAAAGATAACAAAAGATAGAATCATTTTTTCTTTACTTTGTATTTTCTTGTAGGTACACAATACTTTTTGCTGACAAAGAATCTCTTTTACCACCCTATGTGTGAAACTCTTATTACTACAACTAATTAGTGGGCTGCCTCGTAATTTGCACATTGAATGTGTTTTGTGATCACATGTTGTGAAGGGGTTAAATAATGAGTTGAAGTATTAAAAGATGCAAATCTGTACTGGTGCAGTCGGAGCAGATGGTTTGGGAACAGCTGTACCAGGAATATAATGGGCATAGAACTAAATGGGTAGTGTGTCTGTGTGCTGTTGACTATAAGGCTGGGATTAATGTAGGAGTGTTAGAACAAAAACTAGCGCTACATCATGCAGCTTGCTGGAATACTGAATGTCAGACTCCAGCAGTGTGTATAAATAAGAATAAACAATATTTACTCCAGCAAACTGCACTGAAAAACAATTGATTTGTTAGGACTGAAATTGCCACATTAACTAAAATGGTGCAGCTGGGATGGATACGGTGTTGCCTTGGAGACCGTGTTAAAAAGATTGTGCTGTGTTATTGATTTTGTGTATTGATTAATGCATGGCCATGACTCAGGTCTCTCAGGCACGGAGAGATCTCAACCTGTTGCAGCTTCACATATACAATCAGTCTTATAAATGTTCTTGCTCTAGTGTCAGTCAGGTGAGGATGATTTCTTGCTTTTCACCATTAATGAGTGTTAAGCTGTGCTGCCATAGGGCGCCAAGATATTCCACATGTCCCCTTAGAGAGAAATGTCACTGCAAATCATTATGTTCTTCTGACTGATCATTTTAACATATGCTATGATGAAACTATTTTATTTCAATATGTGTGGTCTATTCCAGGATGACCCCACTCCCATCATTGAAGTGAATGAAAGTGATGTAAATCATATGCTGTGGGAGATTCTGAATCAGTGTAACAATGATCAAAACAACTGAGGAACAAATCTTTTTTATTGCTCCAGTAGTGTTTTAAAAATGTACAGAACTGATGCTAAGACACCCTGTGAAACTGTTCTCTGTTCACCCGAAACCACCAACATAAAGACATACTAATCCAATGTACATAGACATACTGTGTGTATATTTTTACTAGAGTGATTTAAGGTCAAGAGTAATCATTTCATATATATATAGTTATATAAATATATATATTTCATTTAATTGAATTGTGTTTATTTTCATCTAGTATAAACATGACTTTTTTTTTTCCTTTTTTCTTAACATGACCTATATTTGAAGCTCTCCTTATTTTAGTTTCATTTCAGTTAATTGGTAACACTCTTTGTTTAATTTGAGGTCACTGGTTAGAAGTTATCATTTAAGTTAGAGTAAATAGTATGTACTGGGGAATCTTGAAATCTAATAATGGCTTTAGTTTGATAGTTGATAGTTTGGTGTTGTACATTTTTAACAATATACCCAGATTTGTTTTTCTTACTGTTGATTTTGGTTAGTTTATGTTTTTAGATATATCTGCTGTGTTTAACATAACCATGGTACATTAGGTCACCCTCTTGAACAGCTCATTGGTTTAAATCTTTTTGCATGTCACCCTGGATAAAAAGTTTGGTGTTTTTGCATGAACAAAACGTGTGTGTATATAACTTTATGATCTTGCCTTATTTTCTTCCTACAAAGATCTATGTAGGAAACCACTTTATAAACATAGTGGTGAACCGTTGCTTAATGGTTTGACCTCGCATAGTCAATATCATGCTTTATTCATGGTGACACAAGCCTCATTAATTCAATTTGTTATACATTTACAAGCAGACACCCTTATTCTTTAAGTTAAGTTCAGCCTTTATTAGTCATCCATACATTACTGCATAGTGAAATTCTTTTTTCTACATATATCCCAGCTTTGTTAGTATGCAAGGGTAAGGGTTAAGCGGATAGGGTTAAGCGCCTTGCTCAAGGGACCAACAGCTGGGATGAACCGCCGACCTTCAACACAGTGAGCCACCACTGGCCCTCAGTGTATCCAGAGTGACTTACATTTTATCTCATTATACATCTGAGCAGTTATGGGTTGAGGTCCTTGCACAAGACCCTAACAGATGTGGAATTTGGTGGAGGTGGGGTTTTTGAACCTGGGACCTTCCAATCAGTAGTCCCACGCCTTAAACCCTGAGCCGCCACTGACCCCGCGTTATGCGATAATGGTTACCAATAATGCTAGAATTTTATTTCCAAATGTGATATACTTTATTTTCAGGAAAGTCTATATGTACAAAAGTGTATATAGTATAAAATGTATAAAGTCCTGTTAGAGTATATTAGTATTTTGTGAAATATTTTGTGTGTGGTGTGTGTGTGTGTCTTAGATCTGTTCACACTTGGTTTTACCATCCTTATGTAACTCTAACCCTAATCGCTGAAATGAGAATGATTGAACTATTAATGTAAGAGTAATAAAGGACCATTTCTGTCTATGCTGAAGGATGTTTATCTGTATGAAAGAGAAGGAGGAGGAATGAAGGATAGACATATAGAGAAAAAGAGGGGTGTGGGATTATTAGTAGGCCATTGTCTGCCTGGTGTCTGTGTGTTCGTCACAGAGCTACTGCTGCTCTGAGTGGCTGACTGGGTGCGAGTATCCTCCTTTCCAAAATCCTCCCCTTTTCAGAGCAGGTCAGACTGTCTCTGCTGCTTTATATAGTTCACACACACACACACACACACACACACACACACACACACACACACACACACACACACACACACACACACACA
>JAQQZT010000004.1:5616035-5627016 GCA_030068275.1 Clarias platycephalus | reverse complement strand
ATTGGCACCCTGTCCAGGGTGTACCCCGCCTTGTGCCCTAAGTTTCCTGGGATAGGCTCCAGGTCCCCGCAACCCTGTATATAAGGATAAAGCGGTACAGAAAATGAATGAATGAATGAATGAATGAATGATCAAGTGATGCTATAGGCAGCCAAAAGTGCAAATGCAAGTTTTTCCCCTTGAACTGTCATGAAGCAATAAAGTTATTAGCTGTATTTTAATCCTAACATTTTTACTCTTACATTGAGAATTTCCCCTTGATTACGTCATAGTCTACAGTATATACAGGCCTATATGATTTCAGCTTGCATCCATATGCTAGAAAACTCTGCCTCCCGCATACACATAACTAGCCTGTCTCTAGTTCACTTTCTCTTGAAGAGTTTTTCTCTGCTCTTGTCTTTGCCAAGTGACCTCTCCAAAGACCCCTCCGTAAGCGTAAACAAACACGCCTCTGTGCGCTTTGGGAAGTGCAGCCTCATGTAGCCCGGTTCCCTCATTCCACTCCCGCTGACAGGAGTCGGCTGGCAAAAAAAAAAAAAAACCTCTTGCTTGTTTTCTTCTCTTTAAAATGTCACCTCAAGTGTCACCAGTGGTGCAATCGCGTCGATTTCCCAGAATCCAACTGGCATAGGGGATGTTTATGTTAGTGGTTAAAAATGGACTTGTGAAGGGAAAAGTCAGAGAAAATTAATAACTCAGCATCGAATATTTATTTAAAATGGTTTGAATGTGAAATTCCATGACTGACAGGCAGGACTAGTTTAATGTTTTTAGGGGGTTTGCTGTGGGGATTCAGGAATCTGTTGAAAAGTAAAATGTGTTTGGAGGTTTTTCATGCTGCGGATTTTAATACGTCCTACAAGCCAAAGCAGATTGATCGGCTGTAAGACATGAAGTCTTCCTCTGCAGCATAGTATTTGGTTAGTTCTGATCTGAGCCTTTGAATTGGTTTCACCCCTAAATCATTTTTGTTTAAGCTTGAGATTTTGTATATGATCATAAAAATGACCTTCTGGACTGTGAACCGCATCCTTTTTAAAAGGTCTTTCAAACATCATTGTCTGCATGCTGTACAGTAAGTTACCAAGAGACTGATGGAGAGCATGAGGAATTGGAGGACAGCACGAGTAGCTTGGCGAAGGAAGACATGCCTTGGACGCATTTGTGCGTTTGTCTCTCCTCCCTTCCTCACTTCTTGATGAATCCAACTAAAATAGAAGAGCTGGCAGCTGATTGGGTTTCAGGGTGCTGACCTCATTGTTTTATATTAGCGATCACTAATGATGATAAATATCTGAGCAGCATGGCACATCGCGGCCCTTCATCACATCTCTGGTCCAGCTACCTTATGTCTCATGTCTGTGCTATGTCTCTGTCTTTAATTCTCTTTCTTTTTGTCATCCTTTTTCTCTCTGACTAATTTTTTTTACCTTCTGTTTTTATTTTATTGCAACATACAGAGTCTGGCATCTTCTCTCTTTGTCTCTCAGTCTTTTCTATAACTAATGTCTCTGATCTTTATATTTATCTCTTTAAGTATAAAGATACTTTATCTTTACTTATCTCTGTAAACTTATTAAATCTCATGCTCTTATTATTTGTTGTTTCTCTCTCTCTCTGTACCCTCAATAGTGTTTCCATTCCATATTCATCCTCCTGACATCTTATTTCTCCACTCTTTCCCTTATATCTCTTTTCTCACTCTCTCTTGGTTATTTTGGCTGTCTGTCTCTCTGGAACAACTCCAGGCTGTTTCCCCAGAAGCAACAGGCTTGCTCTCTATTTGACATCTTTATTGTGGAGTGATGCAAATAGAAGACTAAATGGTGGCGCTGGGAAGCAAGACAAGACCTTGGAGGGACGACACTAAAGAGAGAAAGAGCTCTGCTTGTTCTACATCCCTACTTTCTCCTTTTTTCCCCTGTATGTCTCTCTCACTTTCTTTTTATCTTTGTCCTGGATTTCCTATTTGCTGTAGTCACTCTTATACAAACCAGCAATTTCAGATAGTTGTGCAAGCATGGCATACTGTATATTGATGGAGATGGTAACCTGAAGCAGAGTAATGTAGTAGTAGTAATGGGCAGGGCTTGAACGTGTACAAGTTAGTGCCCCCTCCTTTAATTCTGATCATAGCAGGACTTATTATTAGCCAAATAGAACCTCCCACAAACATAACTTTTTTCACAGTGCCCCCATTTATTTAACAAAAATGAAGTAAAATGATATTATAGCTTGTACAGTACTGTAGATCCACCTTTAGCAGAGGTGGATCTACAATAACTTGAAGTAATTGTTTCCTTTATGACTTTATCAGTCATAAATGGCCTTTGACAAGGCCATTCCGAAAACCTTGATTCTTTTATGTTTTTTTTTTTTTTTTAAGCCATTGTGGTATAGATACAATGGTGTGTTTCACTCAATGACTGTAAGGTACCCAGAGCCTATGGCTGCAAAACAAGCCCAAATCATCACCCCTTCACCTCTGTGCTTGACAGTATGAGATGTATCCGCTATAATTTATCTGCAGAAATGCGGTGTTTGTTTTCCACCAAACACGGAGCTGGGCATTTAGGCCAAAAATTCAACTTTGGTCTCATCTGGACATTGTTCCAGAAGGCTTGTGGTTTGTTCATTTGCAGTTTTGTAAACATCAGTCATGCTTCCATGTTCTTTTTAGACAGAAGAGGCTTTCTCCTGGCAAGCCTTCCAAGCAAACTGTACTTGTTCAGGCATCTTCTGTTGATTGTGCTGTCATGGACTAACATGTAACATTCTCAGTGAGGCCCGTAGCATCTGAGATGCAGCACTTGTTTTTTAATTTTTAATTTTATTTATATATATTTTTTGTACCTTCGGACAATAGGGTGAATATGCTAGGACATCTACCCTTTGACAGATGTCTTGAATGCCTTCCACTTGTGAATAATCTCTCATTGTAGAACATTGAACTCCAAATTGTTTGGAAATGGTTTTCCAACCCTAAATCTGTAACACTATTGTTTTGTTTTGTCTTTCCATCTTGCTATTGTGTTATCACACACCTGAATGCTCCAGATCAGCAAACTGCCAAAGCATCTGCTTTTATAGAGGTTTGCACACTTGCTGATGATCAATTCATCAAGGGCTGATGATTAGCAGCACATGGCTACAAAATACCTTCTTAAATCCTTTGGAGTCAGTAAGGGAGTACTTAGTGTTGCCCGCATGTTTTTTTTTTTTGGCTTCATTTTTGTTAAATGAATAATAGCAGGTCATATGTTGTTGGTTGTCTGAGGTTGTATTTGTCTCATACTAAGACCCATTACGATCAGATGATTTTTGTTATGTTTTTACACCAAAACGCATAGAATTAAAAGAGAGGGTACTAACTTATACACAACAGTACATTAATAAAAGACGTTTTTAGGTATTTTGCTTTTTTCTTTAAAATGAGTGACTTGGCAATCTGACTCCACATTTCACATTTCAGATTGCTGCCGATATTTAAGTGGTAGAAATACTCAGCTGACCAGTAGAAAGTACAAAACTTTTGTCTACTTTTAGAAGTTAAAGGAAGTTGACTATTTATGCTAAATTGAGGTAAAGTAAACAGTGAATATCCACAAAAAGTCTGTAGGAAAAGATGCACTTTGGGGTCCAAGGCACATTGCCTTTGAATTTCACTGGTCATTCTGTTCCATGGCTCCACCAGCATGAGGTCAATTGGGCTCATTTCTGATTGAGAGAAATTACATTTGGATGAAAATTGACCCCTGAAGGTTTTAAATATTCTATCTCTGTAGTTTTCCCTCTTTGGTTCCTGTAAAATTGTCTCAAAGGTTCACAGCTCCTTATGCCATATTACTTGGTTGCTGATTTTGAATCTTTCATGTTAACATGAAAATTTAAACCAGTTGACATATTCAATATATTTAATATACACTGATAATATTTAATATGCACAGCCATAAACTGAATATAAAACATTACCAATTAACATTGATTATCAATTATATATCAGTAAACAGGTATATAACAAAAAGGTCACCCAAGGCTTGTTTAAAAAAATGGCCAACCTGTCCAGTCTAATCTCACAGAAAAGCCAATGCATCACAAATTACACAGAAACATCAATGCTTGTGATGATAGAAAGGCACCAGAACACCCAGTACATCATAACTTGCCACACTTGGGGCCCGGCTAGCAATGAGCACAAGGCCGGCCCCAACCCGACCTCTAGACTCCCCACATTCTAGTTCAATTCAGCACCCATCAGATACATCAGACAGTCACTTCCAATCCACAGAGGCCCCAATCCACAACACATAGCACCCAAAGGATCAGACACCACAGCTCACCCAGATAGGCCTTGTAGAGTCATGCTCGAGGGGCAAGTGCTACCTAGAAGAAAGAGCCTTATTGCATTTGCAAGCTTTTTTAAAGTTCACTAGTTATACTCCTTCATAAAAAATATAAACATTAGTATTGTCGGTTTGTGTAGGAAATACAACTCAGATCATACATTTAGCAATAAAAAAATTAAAACACAACTACAAAACTAGGTTAGCTCTAAGCAGTTAGCGGCCCATCTTTAGCTCTTAGCTCTAAGAAACTTAGAGACTAGATATACCTCAGGGTTGAACTTAAAAAAAGTTTCAGGAGAGCTGTCAGAACAATAAATTATACCCACTGTTGCTTCACTCAAAAAATATAAGACAACTCTTGGGGAGGGCTGAGGCATGACACAATTTCCCCCTCGATTTTTCTCCCTAATTTAGTCGCGTCCAATTCCTCCCTGTCACTAGGGGGCGCTTTCACATTAAGGCTACTACTACCACTCAGTCGGGAGGGCCGAAGACTATCACGTGTTTCCTAAGAGCCACTTGACGCCTGCCGACTGCAACTTATTGAACTGCGCTATCTGCTCCTTCCGCTTGCGTGAGCCCACAGATGCCCCTGATTGGCTGTAGAGCCGTGATTAATGTGGGAGCACTAAGTACCTCTCATCCCTCCCCTCTGAGAGAGCTCGGCCAATCAGCTCTCTCTAGACTTTCGGGAAATTTTTTTTCAGTCAATTATAATTCAGAAAAAATAAAAACACTAATGGTAGAACTCACAGCTATGTTTAATAGTAAAAGTAAGAGCATTTCCACAAGCACAAAGCAAAGAGAACTCAAGGGACTGAAACTAAACAGCTGTGTAGCTGTAAGAAAAACATTTATCAGTGAAACTAATCAGAAAATGGGTGCATCAGGATAAGAAGAGAGGCGGATTAAGTGATGTACCCATCATGCTTATTATCTATTGTACAGGCCTGTGGGGGCAGTGTTATTCTCTGGGGTTGGTTCGGTCTAGGTTCATCAACGTTATGTTCTGAAAAGATCTTGACCAAGTTTTTCCACCAGTTAATTTTTTGATTTCCTAATAGCATGGGCATTTCCTAAATTGATGATGCAAGGATTCATCTGGCTCAAATTGTGAAAGAGTGGTTCAGGGAGCATGAGAAATTGTTTTCACACAGGGATTGACCACCACAGTGTCCAGACCTTAACCCCATTGAGAATCTTTTGAGATTTGCTGGACAAGGCTTTACACGGTGGTCTGACTTTCCCATCATCAGTACAAGATCTTGGAGATAAATTAATTAGACTCTGGACTGGGCAGTGTATTAGCTCATATATTAAGTCAGTAATTATGATGATGATAATGATGATTATTATTACTAGTAGTAGTGGTAGTAGTAGTAACAATAAATTATAAATTAATAATCATTATAATAAAGGTATATTAGTGCATCCAATGTGAGTTTGTGATTTCCCCACTATAATAAAGTAAAAAAAACACCTCGAGAACCACTGACTGAAAGGATGTAGATCAACAGTCACCAGTGACAATTTGTGGAGGAGAAGTGAAATTATTAAAACTTAAACTCCCTCAAACTTTCTTCACTTTGCTTCTCCATCTTTTTCTCTGTTTTTCACTCATCTTATACATCAAGTGTTCACCTTCCTCTCATCTCAGACAAATGCTATTACAGTTTCCACTGAACTCCGTGGAGACAGCAATAACCGGCAGCTGAGTGACCACCATAAATGGCAGCAAATGTGGCAATGTTAGTGTTGTGTAAAACTCCGAGCATTATGTAGCCTGTAACAATTCAATAAGATGATTATTTCTGTCGAGTAACCAAGTGTTCAGATTTGCGTAGAAATATCCACGCTTAGTAATGTGTTTGTTTTAACTGAGAACTTTATACATCCACACACACCCACCCACAACCCCCCACACACACATACAGAGCAGAGGTTCAAAGCACACACAGGGGTGAAACAGACTCCCTGTGTGTTGGAGCTCATGTCGGAAGTCGTTTCACAGACTCCCAGATGCCACATGTCAACAAGTTTAAACTCTAATTGATTTAAGATTGGCTAATGGGGGAGGCTGATTAAAGGGTAATCTGATGCAGTTCCTCCCCGTCTTTTTTCATTTCGATTCGTATTTATTTTCCCTGTCTGTGCCGGCAGCTGGACTCAATGTGTTGATCATTTGGCTGTTTTAATGAATGTCTGCACCACTGCTGCGGCTTATCTTTTTATCTGCCTGTCTGTTTATCTTTAACCTCTTTTTTTCATCTTCTCAACTCACTTACTTCAGTCAGCAGGCAAAAAGAGCGGATAACAAATGACAAGTCGGAGTTTTTTAGTTTGTTTAAAAAAAAAAAGAGAGAGAGAGATTACATTGTAAAAGGGTTTGCTTTTTATGTTCAAAAGCAGTGACCAGAGTGGTGTCCTGGACGCTATTCCTTAAAAACAGCAAAGCGCATTATGGGTATTTGTGTACTTGTTAATATACACAGTTTATAAACTCAAATATTTTAGTTCATAGTGAGATATTCTGAGCTCACTGGAATACTTTTTTTTTTTCATAATAGTGAACTATATGCTGGTCAAGATGCATCTTTTTATGGTTCAGCTTGTTGTTGAGGTATCTTCTTTTTTAAATCTTCTTTCGAGGTAAAGATTTATGAAGAATTGTGAGGAGTGTTCAAGTCAACCTGGGACTTGTGGCGAAATTTCTTGTGAATGAAGGCGTAAAGAACCATACATCGTGAATGACGATCCCAGACGAGGTGGCTTGGAGTCTCCTAAAGTCGTTTCCCGTGAACATTCAGCAAGTGGAACGCCTATTCCTTGAAAATCGACACATAATTTGTCGCTAACTTTTGGAATGGATGTATCTGTCTGCTGAAACTGTACACACAATCATTCACGGACCCCACTTACACGTTACAAGAACTCGGCTGGGAGTTATTGCCACATCCTCCGTACAGTCCTGACCTCGCTCCAAGCCACTTCCACATATTTGGGCCATTAAAGGAGTTCCTGGGAGGGCAGTGTTTTAGACATGAAGCACTCAGTCCGATCATGGCTCTAGTGCACTGAGAAACCTTTCCACCTTGACGGTATCCTTGCACAAGTGAAACGCCGGGACGAGTGCATTAGTGTAGCAGTGGATTAATTAGAAAAATTATGTTTTTTCTGTTATTCTGCACAATAAAAAGTCCAGGTTTAACTTGAACATAAGTTGTGCAACAGAAAAGTATTTACATTCTGGTGCTGAGATCAGGAACTGGAATTGTAACAATGCCACAGCCATCCAAAATTGGCTCTAGGGAGGGAGGGAGGGAGGATATACTTTCACTGTGCTGTCAATCACCATGACAATAGACAGTCACTGGCATCTGTAAGCTCATGTATGAGAAAGAGAGCAGATATTTATTTCACTTAGTGTGTGTTATGCTGCATCATGATCATCCATGAGCAGCAATTTGACACAGTTAGCTGGCTACAGATGCTTCAGAGGAAGTAGGAATTAGCCTTCAATGTTCATGGTTTGTAGCTGTTGTCTGACTGCTAGATAAGAATTGGCGTGGAGAAATGTGGGTGGGCGTTAATTACAAAGAACTAAGTCTTATAAAGTGATAAAGATAAGAAATGTACATCGGTAGCTGTGCAACTGGTGCTGTTCTGACCATGTGTTACAACGTCTGCCATTTCATCATGGACACCAAGTTAGAACAAACAGTGAGCGTGAAATTACCAGAGTAATACTGGGCAAATCTGCCACAGAGGTGTTTGACATGGTTCGGCAAGTTTACAACGATGCTGCAATGAATGCGGTCATTCCAGGTGGTTTTGAGTGACTTGTGCAGTTCAAGAAAGAACATCACTTCAGGATGTTGAGAGATCAGAAGGACCTTCAACATCCGAAAATGTCGGAACCATTTGGCAGATTGTGCATGATGATGTCAGTGTGTCATACGGTCCAGTCCAGGCAATCCTCACGTGTGATTTGAACATACGGCATGTTGCTGGCAAGGTCATCCATAGGCTGCTGAACCTCGCTAGGCGTGCAGTGGATGACCCGTCCTTCATGTCGAGGATCATTACGACAATTATATTTATGTCACGAAGCAACTTCACAGTAGAAGAGCCCATCAACTCCATGACCCCAAAAGGTTAGGCAGGTCAACAGCTTGACCAAGTGCATGCTCATCGTGTTTTTTGACATTCACAGCATTGTGCATTGGGAACTCAATAACAAATTATACTGCCAGGGTTTAAGGCATCTGAGGGAGAATGTCTAGGGGGAAAAATAGAGGCTATAAACAAAGCTAATCTCGAAACTTTTTGATACCACCTCATATATAGATTTTAATACAAATTAAATCCTTATCGGTACCATGAGAATCAATCAATCATTAACCAGGCAAAGGTAATTAATATTCATAGCCAAAGAGTAATCCAAAACCAAAGCAAAGGTCTAAAACACATTGGGGAAATCAGCAGTAACAAAATGCTCAGAAATTCCACACATTCTAGGAATGGCAAGACTTCACGAAGAGCTAACAAAAATAAGCTGTTTAAATAGTCGAGAACCTGGAAGTAACCAGGAAGTCAAAGTAGAGTAGAGGAAATGTCCTGAGTTTTCATTACAGTTTTACAGAACCATAAATTTAGTGTTTTTTCTGTTTATATTACCAAAAGTCATTAGAGACAATACAGCATGTCAGTACCAACATTATGGGTTAAAAAAAAAGAAAAAAAAAAAAGAATCATGATTGCAGCTGATTATCAGTCTTTAAGCGTACAGTAATTGTGTAAGTGTTTTTGTAATGATAGTCATAATACATTGTTGGGATTAAGCCAATGATGAGATCTTGTGATTAAAATATAAATTAGTTTTCTCATCCATTACAATGTAGACAGCATATAAGTAAAATAATTAGGTTAACACCCATAACTCACTTTGCTAGGAAGTAAGGAGGCACTGCTTCATTCATTTATTTTATATATATATTTTTTCTTGGCCATGTGTTCCGTCACAAGCGTTTGCACTCTCTCTTTCTCCCCTTGTTGTGTCATGTCATCCACGATGTCTTCCAAATGAAAGTTTACACAGCGCGATCAAACAAAACAAAATCAGTGCAGTTTAAACTTGCTGTCTCAGATGCCAGATGTTTTAATTTTTGGCAGCATGAGCCTTAATTGAAAGATGACAACTGAAATGTTGTTTTTATCTTTTTATTTAGAGAATAAGAAAAGAAATTGCTGTCTGTCACATTGACTTCTCATTTCCATTCATGCATTAGACACCTGACAGAGAGAGCTGCATGAGCCGGGGCGGTGGCTCACCACCCATGTACTGAGAAATGCTTTTTATACTTCATCTCATTTAGGTTTGTATTCATTTAGGAAACGCAGTTTATATTTCCCTGGATTGATGCTGTATGACATGCAGTGGCACCCTGTTTTGAATGAGATCTTATTTCAAGTACAAGACATGAGAAGTGCTTGGCTGTGCGAGAGACAGGGATACCTCTGGGGAAAGCAGCATAAAGATAGGCCTTCTCTCCTTTTTCCACACCATTCCACCACTTGCTCGGACAGCAAAGGGCTCGCTGTCTTGGCACTGTTAACGAGCTGCCCGACTGAGCCTAAAATAAGAGCCATGCCCCCAGGTAAAAACCAAGGGCCACATAATAAACCCCTGTGACCAAATTAGGAGTCTGTGTATGTGTAAACTGGTGTTTGCATATTACTCTTTTTATGAGTGTTTGTGTATCTGTGTGGGTTTGAGAGAATGCCAGTAAGACTCATGATACCGTGACCAATAGCAGTGGCGCTCGCATGGCCTGCTGGTGTGTGATGACATCCGGTGTATGTCCATAATCCGTGCTCACAACAAAATATTAGCATCGTCATAGACGACTGTGGAATCTTATATTAGGCAGTGAGTCTGCCTCTACTGTCTGTCGCTCTGGTAGTCTGCAGTTGCTGTAATGCTGCTGTATCAAAGGTGCTAACAGCCATAAAGCACTTTACACACACAAATAAAAAGCAGCTCCAACACTAGAGAGCTCATAAAACTTATTTCCTTTCAGTGCAGTCTAAACAGAAAGGGGCTCAGAACATACTTATGTAAGGAGACACAGATTCACTCACACACGCATTATAGCAAGCCGTATATCTGCGTGCAAAAGTTTGTGTATGTGCACGCATAGGATAAAATAGATACTGTTACAAGTGGACTTTGTAAATTTTATTTATTAAAGAATGACCCATCAGACTTTGTCCATTTATAGAGGTACATGACCAAACTAATTAGTTCCAGTTATCCCTGATGTTATGAAAGCTATGAACAGTCAATCTCCGTTTCTTTAATGACAGTTAAAAAAAGACTTTCCAATGATGGAATGAAGAGAAAGCTGTATCTTTCCTAAAGAACACATGTTTTGGTACTCTAGAAATAACATATTATAGTGAGCTGATCAATACTTGTACAAATGTCTGACGTGTCTTGCAGATGGTGCTAGAAAATTAATCAATGCTGTCAGAACTGAAATTATTATTCATCTACACATCAATACTCCTACTAATAATCAGAACTTATCTACACTGACAAAGTCTGTAAAAGAGCATACAACCCCCCCCCC
>JAQQZT010000004.1:5560080-5588506 GCA_030068275.1 Clarias platycephalus | reverse complement strand
TCTCTCTCTCTCTCTCTCTCTCTCTCTCTCTCACAGACCCCAACTCCCCCCCCCCACCCCCCCCCCACACACACACACGTATACAAGTCTCAGAAAATGTTATGAAAGTCAGTCGTGCACTCACTTATCGTGCACCTGTATACAGGGTCATGGGGGGCCTGGAGCCCAGGGCACAATTTGGTGTACACCCTGGCATGACACATAAACACGCTTACACGCTCATTCTCACACTATGGGGAACACTACGGGGAGCACAAATTTGGGAACGCCATGTCTTTGGACTGTGGGAGGAAACCGGAGTACTCGGAGGGAACCCACCAAGCACGATTTAACACCACAGTGCCAACAACTATACCACCGTGCTTCTATAAAAAATATATATTTAAGAAGTGGTATGAAGGATCTAAATTAGATCAACTCCCTGAGAAAGCTTTTATGTACAGTACAATAAGATCTGTACAATAAGCTGAACTCTGTCTAGTTAGCTAGGTTTAATATCATGGAGAGGTTTGGATACTGTTAAAAATCTTTTAGGTAAATCATTTGTTGCACTTCTGTTAAAATAGTGTCAAATTAGAGATTGTTTGTTAACAGTTTACTAAATCAAGACTCACTTGTGGCCACCTGGGAAATTAGCTAACAGTTAGCAAAGATACTCGGTGAACAAATAAAGTGAAGATTGAAAGTCATAATAAAATTCCATTTTTGACAAGTGCTAGATAACTAGAGTTTTACTGAAACAGTAAAGAAAGAAAGCTACTGTAGCTAACAGAATTAATTGAACATAATGTGAACATATTGAACTTCTATCACTTCAGCTTTCTACTAGTAAAAAATCCAAGCAAGTTTAATTGCCATTAACTAGCTAGTTCATTTGGATGCCAGTTAGGCAGACCATGTGCAAGTTGATTAATATTTTGTTTATAGATTCTGCTGTTGTTTTGATGGTAAAAGTGTGGAGATTTCAGCCATTTTAAATCATTTTTTAAGTATTAAATCCAATACGCTAATTAAACTGCAGTTAATTAATTTCGTCATTTAGCCTCCTGTCTTATTATTGTGTTGTGCGGTCTCTCTCACACACTAGCATCTATTTTTACACACACTTTGACATTTATAAGGGAAAGGTTTAGTATATTAATTGCTGTAGCCTTTGCATTGGACTGGAAAGAGAGAGAGAGATCTGAAAAGAAAGATAGATCTTGGATGAGGGATAGGACATGGAAGGTTTAAGGAAGATGTGCTAGGTGGGGGAAACTTCATCACTCCTGAAAGTGCAAAACACATCTATCATCTCATAATGCTGGGACTTGCAGCCATATGGACTTGTGGATATGGAGTTCTGCCATATCCACATATATCCAAAACTTTATACACCATGTGGGTATAACCATATTCACCCGTGATGCCTCTAAAAACAGGAGGAAAACGTTTTTATGCATCTGTCCTTTTTTGGAATTTTACAAAACTAATGGACTGTTGCAGGTAAGTCAATTTTTCACCCTTATTTTTCTTAGCTTGTGTCTCCATGCCTTGTTCCATGTTTGATTTGGATGGCTCATTCTTTTTCATATTAAAAATCTCCTCTTCCAGAACATTCTGCGCAGAATATCTGCTTTCTTGGTGTAGCATTATTTGTTCTCATGTCCTTCCTGGTTCCTTCTTGAGCTGTCAGTGATTGCTAACTCTGAGGCCATATAATGTACTGTACAACCCAGAAGAGCCATCCAAAGTCACTTTCTGTGCCTCTGTGAGTTTTTTTTCAATAATTAAATTAGCTGTTTGTCATCAGTAGAGTTGTGTGTGAGTGGAAAATGTTCCAGAGAGACGGCATGGCTAAGTGGAATAAGGGTTAAATAGTAGTTTTGGATCTTAAATGGATAACCGTATGATATTATATTAGAGTGATTTGAGCGGATTAACAGAATGCCTCAGAGTGTTTTTTGTTGTTGTTGTTGTTCTTAGTTTTTTTTTGTATACTTTGGCATCTCTGCCTCACAGGAAGGGCTTCATTCAACCACAGCATTGTACATATCCCAGACAAATCCACAGTCATACTAAATTATTATGTGCTGAGTGCCAGAGATTTAAAGAGGCTCATCTGATGTCACATTTGCTGCACTGGAAAATAAAATTGCAATGCTTTTTGTGAGGTTTTATGATCTCTTACTTCTCACTGTTGATGTTTTGTTATATGACTGAACTGTTCCCCGATTCTGCTGATTACCCAACACTGGACTGATGCCTCCGTGTGGCTGCGCAGAGCCTGCCGGAGACCATCCACCTGTCCCCTGTCCTGATGCCTGCTGTACTACTCATCGCAGTCTTCTTTTTCAGCATCTGTGAAGAGTGACGCAAACGGCCACAGAGACCAGAAGAGGAGTGTAGAGACTGATCCCTTCCATCTCTATCTCTGTCTCTCTATCTATATTCCTCTCCCACTGTCCCACCAGACCCCCGCTGTGGTCTGCGTGAGTAAGCTGTGCTATGTGGGTCGAGCCCCTTCCCCTGTCTGTAGCATTGCTTCTTTAGATTTTCCCTTCCGCTTGTAGTGTTTCCTCACAGGCTCCTTTGCTCCTCCCGTTCCTCCTGCCCTCTCTGGTGAAAGTTCCTGATTGCCTGTCTTGTCTGCAATTTTAAAAGGGTATTAGAGAGAATTACTGCTGAAAGGCAAATTGAAAATCTTTGAGAACAGATACCTCAATTGCAGCCTGCATCAAGGTCAGAAAAGTAGCCAATCAACAAACTAGCTCCAACCCTTGCCTGCCCTTTCTTAAAGCACCTTGCCAATGGCCTGTCCTGATCCTCGACCTTTTCATCAAGCATGTCATTCTGTAGCCTCCAACAAAAGAATTTTAATGTGACTAAACGACACAATCTTGCTCCACTGCACCTTAAAATCATCCTCTACTTCCTGTTTCCTTGTCATGGTAATTGCATGTCCTCTGTCCTCTACCCTCTCTACTGTCTCATACTGTCCGTTTCATCCGTCCCTGCCTGCTGTTCTTCCTAATAACTTATTTGCCTGCATGAATATGTGTGCAAATATCTTTTCTCTACTTTTTTCCTTTTTTATTTGGTTATGTCTTCCCTTATGTATTGGAACCAACGTTATTAGTAACCCCTGATCTCACTTCAGTAGTGTCCCTGTTACGTTATAGCACTAGTTCATTGATTAATTATTTTATCCTGTTTTTGTTTTCTGTTATTTAGTGCTTGCTCCCAATCCCTAATTTTTGGTCGTCCCTTATTATGGGCTGATAGTAGATGAATCCCAACCTTGGAAATCCCTGATCTTCCCCATTTCTTCCCCCCCCCCCGAGTCTGTCAGAGAAGGTACATAAAACACATACTGGAGGCTGAACAGAATTTCAGTTTACTGAAGCATTAAGCATTAAGGCAGACCTTTGTTTTGTTGATTGGCCCATTTTATGAAATTAAAAATGGCCCAGTCATGTGCTGGTGCATCTGCATGCTTATTAACCATATACAGTATACAGTAGCCCCAGGGAACCTGGTTTTCCTGCATTGACTTGATTGTCAAAGCCAGTTGTGATGTGTTCCATAGACAAACAGGCAACCAGTGCTGCCCCCAGACTTCATCCATCCCCTCTCCACCTCTCCTATCCGCATGTTATTCCACCCTTCCTCCCACCACAGGTTCCTCTCATGCTCTCCAACCATGAGACGGCACTTTTCTCCATTTCTTCCCACGTCATCTCATCTTCCTCTTCCTTCCCCTTACTTCACTCTTCATGTAGTGTCATGCTGTCCTATTTCTTATCCTCTCATAATGCAGTTTGTCTCATTCCACCTCTTTCATTTTTCTCTACTTCTCCTCTCTGTCACTGCGGTAATTGAGTGGCCGTTTGATATGGAAGACTGCAACGGCAGCATCAAATTGTCAATGTCAACGAGAACCCCTTCTTTTTTATTTCCCAAATCCCTCCAATTTTAATTATCTCTTATATGTGTCCCTTCTTCTCATTTTTCATGACAAATTCCAAAAGCTGATCTTTTTTTTTCCGGGAGAGTTTGACTTAATCTTCTTTATTTTTATATTCATTAATTTCATTAACACTCTAACAGGGTTTATTGGCGCTTTATTATTTTATTTCCGCAGCTTTTTGCTTCTTGGCTTTGGTTTGTGCTCAAACGCCAAGAGGGTCAGGCAGTGTGAGTCCGGGTGTCTGAGTTCGAGCTGACTGGGAGCAGGACTTCCTGATAGCATGTCTATTTGTCCTGGTTTTGGCCACTGGGACAAACTGATGTGGCATCAGTCTAACCTGCTCTTCAGGATGCCTGTGAGCCGGATGCCCGAGGCTGGCTGGTCTATGGCAGGGCTGTCTGTGCGGGGCGATGGACATTGGGCTTCTAATTAACCTACTGCTCCCTGTTTGTCCTCTGTCACTTGTGTTTTAGAGAAAGATGAGGCTGCAATTGAGAGCTCTGAGTTCAATACCACGTCAGTAGCTGATGTGGACAAGCGGGTGAAACGGCGTCTACTTATGGGTAACTCCTTTCTTCCTCTTTCTATGTGTTGCCATGGCGCTTGTGCTTATTTCCTCTACTCTTTACTCTTTCTGTTCTTTGATTTGTTTTGTTCGAGTAGTTCTCCAGAACCCCTCCCCAACCACCACCATTCTTGAAAGTTTCTGGTTGTTTCTGTGTCCAACAAAGCCTGAGAATAGACCCTCCAAACATGACAAGGTTCCTTCTAAACTTTCCCAAGCCTGCTCCCAACCTTACTTTATTCCCTTGCATAGGAACAGTAATTACTTTTTTTAAACCCTTTGCTTCTGACAGCTCCCATGCCATTCCTGTTGCATTTTTATGACCTTAACAAAGAACCAGTAATAACTTGTAGTATGAATCCGTGTATCATTCGTTCTTTCGTTTTTCAATATAAAACCAAAAATCCAAAAATGAGAAAAACACTTGTTTTTTCAATATTTGTTTCCAAAACAAAAACAAAAAAAGCATAATGGTTTTCTTTTCCGATTTCTATTACATAAAAAGAAAATCGGTTACACTGAACTGTTAACTGAATGTATAAAAGCCCAGTGTTGCTTCTTTCATGTCGGGTTACACAATTAGCTTACACGTTTAGCTTTAGATTCTTTATATGGCATGGAAATTGCCATTCTCTTTAGGTATAATAAAAGTAGTAGTAATAATAATAATAATAATAATAAATAAAACAAAATAAAACACATCACATGAAGTAACACAGCTCTGATGAAAAAACAATGAAAATGGAATGTTTTTCATTTTTCATTTTTTTCATTTAAGAAATAAATACTTAAGTGTTTTTCTCTCTTTTTTATTTTTGGTTCTATATATAAAAACTAATGAATGAATGATACACTAATTGGTACATGTTACTTTCCATTATTTCTTTTAGCATAGTAAGAAACACACTTTGTTCACTAAATCTTTAAGGGTTTTTTGGTTCAACCATGTTTGGCCGTATCCTACTTTTTACTTTCTTAGACAAATGCAGTTAAGGAGCATATCATAAATTAGAAATACTTGTGTTCCAAGAGGCAAGTCTCAAATTCAATACAAAGTACAGTATTGCAAACTTTTACTCAGGGAGTCATTCCTGATATGATCATTTGAATTTAGAAGCTCTTAAAGACCTACTGTTTTTCAGCCATATTTTTGACTAGGGCCAGACCGCTGCTACTGTAAAGCTCCACTGTATAAGAAGAGATAACAGAGGCTGTCTGTTTAAACTGTTAACACGAGGAATGGGATTTCTGAAAACGCTAAGCGGTTTCTTCAACTCCTTAAACACACAGTTTATTGTTTACTTAGTCATTTAAAGACTATATCTGTGGCAGCCTGGGACACCCATTCACATTTTGATATTTGGACATTGCTTACTATTTTAAGTTTTAAAAATATGATACGTTTTTCTTGGCAGGATGAGCTTCTCACATAGCACAGACCACAGTGATTAGCCACTGAATGCAGTTTTTTACTGTTACGTTTACTGTTATAGAAAAAAAAAAGTAAGTTATTACTTAGATTGTAACAACTTTAAACAGTCATTTCTGAAGTTAACAAGACAAAGAAATACACTTTGTATTGCTACTGAGTCCGAAGACTTTCACGATGTAGAAACCATGCTAACTGTTACTGTAGAACATGCTGAACATTGGAGACATTTTACATTAATGTAAAATAAATGTATCCGTATAGACAGATATTGATAATCACTAATATGATCTTTACAGATAGAAAGGGTTAATTTCAAAAGTAAATTGAACCATTTCTACTTTGTGATTGAATGTAATTAATTATTTTTCTTTAAGTAGCAGTGTCAAATTTTGGCTTACTTACTGGCTTACAATAATTTCTGTCAAAAATTAGGAGCAGCAACATGTCATGGAGTTTCCCAGGCTCCCACATATTAATTAATATGAGTTATTTAGTAACTATAGCAATATAATGTATGTCATTTTAAGTACTACCGTAGGTCGTAGTCAAAATGTATCTAAATCTATAGCATGCTTATTATCCTCAAATATATATTCTTTGCAATATGTACACAATGTACACCTCTATGCATGGACTACCAGACATTAATGTTTAATGCCTCTGTTCTCTCAGTCGATATTCACGTTACAATTACGTAAGTGATTTAAGAAACATTGGACAAGTAGAAGAGGAAAATTGTGTTTTTCCTCCAATCTTTTCCCCTTTGTTATTCATTTTCTTTCTCTTAATATTACACATTTATGTTTGGCACATTTTTTTCCCTTTAGCAGACCAGCCACCAACTTTCTTTCCTTTGAGGATGCAGAGTTTGAAATTACTTTCACCTTTATGTTTAACTGATGCCATTTATTGTTAAAACAGGTATCTTTGACGGACCGGTCCTCGAAACTCTCTATGCACACTTCATGTTTCTTTTGCTCTTTCCTCATAAATTGTGACTTTAAATGATTTAAAATGGGAGTTAAAATGTTGTACAAAATGAAAGCAAATGTTTGCTTAATATGAATAATGCCTAGTTTTTAATATGCAGTACTTAAAAAAACACTGCGAGAAATGTGTTATGTGAATTAATTAATTAATTTTTAAAAAGTCGGAAAATAAATAAATAATTTTAAAAAGTTAGTCAGTAGATTTTCCTGTGGTGTAAAATGTAAAGGATCAGCTCTACCTCTACGATACACATCTCCGTGCATTAATTGTTTCTATAGGACAAGCCTGTGATTTGAACTTTTGTCAAAACTGCTGCAGTAAAATATTAATCAAACCTTACGATCAATCAGATTTAAGGATTCATACACGTTTATTCCTTGCTATAATTGCTCTAAATTATATCATTCATCCAAGCTCCTTTTGAAGAGTAGAATGAATCTGACAAAGCCAAGAGTCTCTTTTATTTAAGGCACCTCTGCTGAACTTGGCTGCTGATGAGTAATACCCACGTCCAAGTTGGAAGGGTCTGATTTGCCCACTTCAAATGTAAATTGCTCTCTGTGCTCGCCAAACCTCTCAGAAGACCACTTCACTTGAGCCGCATTCTAAACGTTCACCAAGAAAAAAATTACCAACTTACTTTAAACTTGGTGTACACCATCTCATTTTTTTTTTACTAGTCATTACTGTCCTAACAGGTACTTAGTAGTGATTTATGGAGATGTTTCAACAGAAGCTAAGTTGGCACTGCTAATCGAAACCAGTTCAGTCAATCAGGGGACCATAAAGTTGTTTATAGTGGTTTCATCACTTTAAAAGCCTTTCATTTTATTTCTTGGATATTATGAGTTTATCACACAAATATGCTGGATGAAATAATGCTGTACCTCAGGTTTGTGTTAGAGTTGACACTCTGCGTTCCCGCTTTAGTTTATGCTGCTGTCATAGCCGCGGCCAGCAGCACCAGGATGCGACCAGTGCTGGCAAATTTAACTGGAAACTCAGCGTCAGTGGAAAACTCTCCTTCTCTGTAGTCATATTAAAGTGCTGAAAGAGAGAAATGGGGGAGGCAGTGGGAGAGAGAATTTATTGTTCATTAAGGTAAATGGTGCTTCTTTTTATAGTTACTTTCTTGTTTTGGTGAAGTGGTTTGGATTCAGTTGATTATTTGGATTGGATTAAAGTGAATACTATTAAAACAGCATGAAGAATAATACCTAGCAAATAAAGATACGGTCATGGTGATCATTATGTCATTATAAGACAAAGCATACTCTGCTAGTTATTAACTCAACCTTTATGAAAGGGCTATACATACAGGTACAGTGTTATTTATTGTGCAGTTTTCAACACTGAATTAATAAAAAACATGCATTTAACCACTGAAAATGTGCAACAAATTTAAGAGTTTTACAAGTTTTTGCTGATAATGGCTGCATTTCACGCTTAAATTAGTAACAGGATTAAATTGTATTTTTAGAATAGACTTAAGAAATATACATAATAACATACAAACATAGATAAACACAAAATGTGTTGAGCTATTATTAACTAGGATATTAAACACATTCTAATGATTTACTTATTTTATTTTATTTTATTTACTAACAGAGTTGTACATTCTAGGTGACCATTCAATTTTATATTCTCATTGAAAACAAGGACAACAAATGGACAGAAGTTACTTTTTGTTCTGACCATATACAGTACATTCACATGACACAACTTCCTGTTTAAAAAGTGACCAGTAAGAATTTCTAAATGTTGCATACTGTAGGAGTGAACAAGTTCAGGTAACAAGGTTGAGTAAATGAAATGTAATTGAAAATGAAATAGATGACTCAAGAATAAAAGTATCTTACAAGCATGAAATATTTTTTTTTTTCTTCAAATAATTAGATGCAAAATATTCCAAATGGACATGTCAAAACAAAATTAGATTAAATATCCAGCAATACAGCATGACCTCGAGTGTGATAATGCTTTTATACAACAGTTATACAAACACCATTTACAATCAACAGATTATGATTTGTTTGTTTATTTAAAATTATTATTATTATAATCAACCATGACTGCCGGAAGTGGCAACCGAGTGTTAATGCTATTAACAAAAGTAAAAGTAGTTTTAATTTCTTACCAATACTATGCAGCCAAAATAAGAGGAGAATAAACCATGCTGGTGGGTGACAGTCCTGTACATCTTGTAAATGTATCTTTATATTTCCACTTATTCTGCTTTAGAATATCAGCTCTGGTAACTTCCAGGTTCCGGGGTTGAATTCCAAATAGTGTTAAAAGGACAGCTAGTGCACTGGGGTGTACATTCACTTCTTCAACACAACTAGTAGTGCCCTTGATAAGGACATACAGCCTTGTGTAAGAACCTAGTTAGCTTCAAAGCTTGGATTACGCAGAAATAAAACAAAGCAGAGGCAATTTGGAATGACTTTAGTAAGCAGTCTATGTGTTGTTTAAGATGGCATTACTTTAAGTGTTCAAATGTCGGTTATGCCAGGTACAGAAGCTTCTCTCCTCAGTATGGCAGACCATACTGACCTACTGTAGCTTCACCCATGCTGTGACTGACAGTTAGTGTAATTAATGATGGTAGAACACCTGGGATGCAGAGTGATACATATGGTTAAATGTTGCAGTGGTGTTACTATCCATTATCACTACTTGTGAAAAGCCTCTTGTCCAATCAGGTTGCTCGGTCAGACTGCAACTGTGTTATACAGGGTATATTATCTATATAAACACTATATACAGTGCAACACACCATGTTTAAGCAGGCCATGGGTGTAACACACAACAGGTTAGCTAGTTAGCTAATATTTGTGCTCTTATAACGGATTGATCTCAAAAATTTATTCTTTATAAGGAATGTTGCTTTTTTTTTTTGTAGAATGATGTTTCTGAATATGTGTGTGAACAGTCACACCCTTAGGCTATGCACATCCAGCTGTTACAGAATATGTGCGGTACAATGGCCTGTAGCAAGTTCGGCTAATAACAGGGCCGCTGGTATAAATCATTTAGTTTTAGAAAGCTTCTGAGGCTCTTTCAAACAACACTTTCCTGCTACAATCTTTACTTCCCTCCTGTTTCCAAGTTTTCAAATTCAATCTTTGAAAGATTTAGCTTGTGGATCTCAAAGGTCACCTCCACATCCACACTAGGGTGTGTAAATTAGCGAAACACCAGCATGATTCCATTGAACTTTTCTTCATATCCTGCACTATGACCTTCTTGCTGTTTTTATTCTATCCATGGTGTAAAGTCCCTATGCAACTATTCTCACATTAAAAACTGGACATTTGTGATTTGAAACCAGACAGTTACATACACCTTATAAATGTAGCCATTTTTTTCTCAACATTGGAAGTATGCTTGCGTTTATTGTCAATTTGGGAGATCCAAGCTTTAACTTCCTTTCTGTTGTCTTAATATGTTACTTCAGTATATCCTCATAATCTTTCTTGCATCAGTCACTCCTGCAGCAAAGCACCCTAGCAACACAATGCTGCCACCCCCATGCTTCACAGTTGGTATGGTGTTCTCTGGCTTGCAAGCCTCCTTTTTTCTTCCAGACAATGATGGGCATTATTCCAAACAGTTAAATTTTTGTTTTATCAGACCAGATGACATTTCTCCAAAAAGTAAGATCTTTGTCCCCAATTTGCAGCTGTAAACCATAGTCTGATTTGGTGGTTTTGGAGCAGTGGGTTCTTCCTTGCTGAGCAGCTTTTCAGGTGACGTCAATATCAGTTTCTTTAGCCGCCAACATACATATTTTTGTACATGTTATCTCAAATGTCTTCTCAAGGTCCTTTGTTGTTGTTCTGGCATTGACTTTTTGTCTCCTTTCTGAGTGGTATTATACCTGTGTGGTTCCATGGTGTTTATGCTCTTGAATTATTGTTTGTACAGATTGATGTTGTACTGTCAGACATTTGGAGATTGTTCCCAGGGATGAACCTCACTTGTGGAGGTCTACTTTTTTCTAAGGTCTTGGATGATTTCTTTTGATTTTCCCATGATGTCTGTCAGAAATTGGTTAGGCTTAGACATATGAAAATGCAGATTAGCTGATTAAAACAGGCAGAAGGTTGGTCAATGAGCAAATAGGTAAACAGAGTGTAACAGGTATATCCAAAATCCAAAGAACAGAGAACAAAATATCTAAAATGACAAATATGTAAAATAACCAAACTCGCTTGGTAAAGTCAGGTGTGACCAACAGAGATAATTGTAGTGCATGGTGGCCAGTGTTGTAGGTCGTGATGTTGTGGGTAACGGATTTTGAGGCAGACTCAGCTGTTTTATGACAATAGCAAACACAGACTCACTTGGTTTGAAGGTAGGCTTTATAAAACATGCACAAAGGTGCACCCCCTGTTGACTTCATGATGTCAGAAGCTTCTAAAGCCATGACGTCATTTTGTTTTTGAATCTTCCAAGCTGTTTAAAGGTCAAAATTCAACTGAATTTATGTAAACCTTTTGACACAATGGAATATATGCATGATGTACAGTAGTGAATTATAAATAATCTATCTGTAAACATTTGTTTGACTTGTGTCTTGCATAAATTACAAATATGTCCTAGCCGACTTACCAAAGTTATAGCTTTGGTAACAGGAAACATATGGAGTGATAAAAAAAATCAGATTCAGTGACTTCAACCTATTTGTATGTTAACTTCTGACTTCAACTGTATTTGCATTACAAACAGGGCTATGGGACTGAAGCTGCTTTGAATGACGATACATATGAAAAACCCAGCAAAAACAGCTCAATGTGTAAGAACACATGCTGGTTTCTTTTCTTAATAATGCTTTAAAGAAAGTGACTTAAATTTACGGAACTGAGAAGTGAGATGATCTGTTATCTTGACCCTTACATTTACATTTAGGCATTTGGCAGATGCCCTTATCCAGGGCGACTTACATTTTTTTATTATTATTGTTTTAAATCTTATTATACTTCTGAGTAGTTGAGGGTTAAGGGCCTTGCTCAAGGGCCCAACAGGGACAACTTGGTAGGCGTGGGATTAGAACCTGGGACCTTCCGAACCGTAGTCCAATGATCTTCAGTCCTTTGTTTGTTGGTTTTTTTCTTCATTAAAGTTGATTTTAATACAGTATATACAGTAGCAGTGTACAAACGTCCTGAGACACCCATCACAATTTTTCATATTTTGTTTTCAAAGAGCCAGACGTTCTTGTATTTTTGGTTAAAAGAGATGAGAGGGGAAATGAGGTTGCTGCTGAGGTTATTATAATCCTATAAACATAAACAACAAATTTTAAAATTGTATGTTTAGGCACTTTTTTATCTGTTTCCATTTTTTTAATTTATCTACATAATTTAATCTACAGTACATAATTTAATTTAATTTAAAGAAATTAGTGTAGCTCAATAAATTTGCATAGTGCTGTGTTCATCGAGTCATAATGACTTAACAACTAAAACTTGAATACTTGTATAATTGAGAAAGCAACAAAGGGAAATCCAAAAATAATCTAAGCATGTGTTAAATTTTTTAGGCCACTTATTCACTTCATCAATATCAGATGATTCAATTAACAGTGCATTATTAATATCAGGATGTTTTACAAGAATAGGCTCAAAAGGAAATTTTGGACTCTGGACCCATTTTTTCACTCGGTAATTGCAGCTTACTCTGCTGTATGGAGTGATAGAGGATATCATTCACTGCTGGAGTGTGAATTTTTCTAAAGTATATGGTAGAATGCAAACAGTGCCATTTAGCAAAAGTTAACTTAAGCAAAAAGTTTATCTTACTTAAAATCATACTAAACTTTATTAAAAAGATGGTTCTACAGAGGTTCCATAGGGGTTCCATGGATGCGTCAAGATTTCTATACGGGCCCTATAGATATATTAATATATATTTATATATAGAATAAAATAGTACAATCAAATAGAATCAAATATTTTATATCAGATGTTACATAAATAAATGTTGACTGTTTTGAAATTGTTAAATACACATTTTCTAAACCTAAAAGCTAAAAGTATCTCTAATCTAATCTAAAGATTTTACAAACTTACCTGTACTAGATCATGTATAGTCTGAGAATAAAGCAAACAGAGATTGCTCTTAATTGTACATACTACATTCTAAAAACCTGAAATCAAAAGAACACTTAAGGGTTCTAGAGGGAACATTTTAAAGACTGCACATCATGGATATGGCATTCTGTTTCTATTGCATGATTTCAACATGTGAAAATGGGTATCTAATGAAAAATCATTAGGTGCTATTCTAGACATGGTATCAGGCTACTTTTTTTTTTTAAAGATTGTCCAGCTATACAAACATACTTGTATCATTCTCTAGTTTCTTTGATCATCTTTGACTAGGCTATATTTGTAATTAACTAGTTTGTAATTAACGCTCTTGCTTCTTCCTTTAACTTTCACCATTTCTTTTTTTTTTCAGCTTAAACTTCACCTTCCTTCCACAGATACCTGGGATAACAGACTCAACCTTGACCTTTTGTCACCAACAGTTAACTGTATCATAATATGTTTTCCCCAATTCTATCCTTTCATTTGCTAACATTGTGTCTTTTTTTTTTTTCAGAATTCAATCTCTATTAGGGAAGTTTAAAAGAATGTACCCTTTAAGTCAAAACTGAAGGCCATTAAATGTGTTTAATACTGTATGTTCTACTTGGAACTGTTTCTGAAAGAGAAGCACTCTGGCATAGGGTTCTACATACAGTAGACCAGGGACAAACTGAAGAACTCTTTAGAATGATAGTGGAAGTGTTTAATTCTAAGAGTTAAATTTTAAATATAACTAGAGAACTTGGGAAACTATATGACTGCATTAAGGTGTACAAATCAAAGTGGATATCTGTGTATATTACTGTGTGTGTGCACCTAAGGCTTATTCTTTTGTTCTTCATTAACTGCTATAACCTGGTCAGTGCCGTATTGGAACTCGAATTTAAATCTGCTCAGGACTACACCCTGGATGGGATGCCAGTCCATCTCAGGGCATTTTAGAGAAGCTATTCCACCTATTGACATTATTCTGGGAGAAGAAACAAAATGGAGAGCTTGATGGAAACCTCATCAAGGGATGCAGAAATAACATAAAATCTCCACAAGGTCAATTGCCCAAGAATCTAACTGGTGAACAAAGAATGATGAGGTGGCGGCACTAACCATGCATACCCATGTCCTAAGGATTATCCATACATCTGTACATAACTTATGTTGACAAGATGCAGGCATGCTGAATAGGCTGGCAAAAAAACAACATATCTCAAGTGCAGTCAATATTTTCTCAAATGTACCTTCACCTGTTTGCATAGCCCGTTTAGGTCAGGAATTAAGGAGATAATGGACATCAGCAGATGGTAGGGGATGTAAAAGAAATGTACCAAACTTTTGACTCCTTGGTAATTTGGAAATAAAACACCCAATATATTTTCAATAAAAATTGAAAAATACCCTGTAACTATATCTGCTTAGCTTTTGGTCCGAAGTTTTTTAGTACTGTCATCTATGAATATGTAGATTTCATTGTGGTGCCAAACCTGAAAAGGAAGCATCAGCTCTAGCCACCTTTCTTTGGGAAGGAATTGACCTCAAGGGCACACTGGCAAAGAAAAAAACAGCTCTGTTTCCAGGACACCAAGCCAGCAATGCACATGATACAGTATGTTTGTGTTTCACAGGGTCCAGGTGCAAGCCATGCAGCCAAAACTGGACCAAGTAATGGTGGTCTCAGAAATGTTGGAACTGCTAGAGAGAGGACCTAATCTAGGAGTTTGGCTAATTCAAAGTCAAGTTTGACAAATTCCTGGAGAGTGTTCATCATGATCTGCTTACTAATTAATTAGTGATGTCCTGTACAGTACATATTTCCAGGCACTTTGCTAATCGGGGTCTCTGTAACCTTTGTGTCGTGCAAGAATCTCTATTCTCGGAAGGCAACGTAACAGAAAACATTGAAATTAAAGGCAAAAGCATGACGTACTGTATATACAGTACAATGAACCATTTATTGTCAAATGAATCTTGATTTATTTACCTTGATTGAACTGCCTTTATTAAAGAAAATTAACTATTGTATAATAGAGTATTCTAGAGGCAAATGTGAGGCCATCTGTCCGACAGCTAAGGCTTGGTTGAAATTTGATCATGCAACTGGATAATGATCCAAAGCACATCAGTAAATCAAAATAGATAAAAAGAAAACAATAAAGGTTTTGGAATGGCCTTGTCAAAGTCTAGACTTCAACCCAATTGCAATGCTGTGGGAGGATCTTAACAGAGCTGTGCATAAGCGAATGCCCAAAAACCTCAATTAACTGAAGCAATGTTGTAAAGAATAATGATGTCAGAGACTGAAAGTCAAACAGGAAGTGATTACTTCAAGTTATTGCTGCTAAAGGTGGATATACTGTACAAGCTGTTGAATTATAGGGGTACTTAGTATTGCCCATAGGTTTTCATTTTGACTTCATTTTTGTTAAATAAGTAATGCCATGGTGTTTTCGTCTGAGGTTGTATTTGCCTCTGAGACGTTATACCTGAAGTACAGTATACTTCTCCATGTGCAGTTTTTCAGACATGTTGACATGTATTTTGCAGACCTCATCTCCTTTTTTTATAGTGTCTCCTTTATGAAGGAATTCATGTTAGTGCTTCTTTGATCAACTGCAAATTGTGTTTACCAAATAATTTACAGTATACCTTGTGTTTTGACCATATCATTTTTATAGAAGTATACATCAGCTCTTACACACATTATATTACAGTACATGGCATAGGCAAAATTCTGTTGTCTAGTTCCAAGGCTTATTATAGCAGTCCTACAGGTAGCCATTAGGGTCTCTGGTTGTTAGTAAAATTTAATAAAATACAATAGAATTAGTAAGATATGTAATCAAGCAGACCAGAGGTTTGTAAGCGGTAGAACATCTGGCTATAGAAAAAAACAAGAAATAACTGCATAATTCTGTTTGCCACAGCCTATAGATAAGATATAATAAGATAATAACTTTAATGTCTGATTGCTCAGAAATTGTCCAGAAATGTCTTGCATCCAAGTATACAGCTTCATATCATTCAATTCAAATGTTTTTCATAAGGAATAAAAGACAGTTTGTATTTTGTGTCTGTTCTGTGGTACGTGGGCTATTGCTGCTGATACTATTAGCAAGTCTTAATGTACTTTCCTCTGCTTTTTTTTGGAACAACTGTTAACTAGACCAGTCTGTACAAGATGTACTAGAAGGATTAATTGTGCTTTTTACTACCCTTGTCAGAAGGATGAAGTAAAACTGCTTAGAAATATGGCTTAAGTATATAATATTTAAAATCTGCATGTGGGTAAAAAAAATTCTAAATGAGTTTTAGGATGTCATAAACTTTACACTAGGCTAATTCTGAAAGTCTGGCCTGAACTTTGGGTGAAACTCCTAAAAGATTAACATAAACCCCCAGAAGAGAGGGTTTCTCTTTCACAAAATGTTTGAAGTAGAACCCTTAAAAAGAACCCCCTTTTTTTATTGCATTTGATTTGTATTTGTAAACAATTTTATACTTGCTAAGTCAAGGTCTTTGGGTATTGGGGTTTTATTTAAATATGCAATTGTGTCTGTTTTAATAAATCCTTTTTTCATGTATTATAATAAGATATTTCATATTCCTTTGGGTTTCATTTGTTGTGACAGTGGTGTGTGTATGTATGTGTGGCTAATTTCATATGGCTTACTCTTAGAATTTCTTTGACACAATGTGCCCTATGTGAGTGTATTATTTAGGTTAATCTCACATGATGCATGAAGAGAAAAGTATGCCAGGGCACATATGTACATATCTGTATGTGTGTGTCTGTGTGTGTGTGTGTGTGCATATTTACCCAGAGACCTGTGCAGTAAATAATGGTGGATGTGATCGCACATGTAAAGACACGGCCACAGGAGTCCGCTGCAGCTGTCCGGTCGGCTTCACCCTGCAGCCTGATGGCAAGACTTGCAAAGGTCAGTTTGTGTTTGTGTGTGTCTTTGTATATTATCTGTGTTTTCATGTCTGTCTATTAAAATGTTGAGGAACATTCCACTTCTCTTCTTCTTCCAAAAGCTTCTGGATATCAGGGAGCAATTTTACATTTCCTGTATTTAGACTGCAAGATTAAATTGCAGGTACACCAAGAGTAGGATTCTTTTACTGGAGATTGTTAGGTAGCACCATGTGCCTATTTGAGTGATCCTCAGCCAAGACCAACTCAATCCACGTCTCTGCGTCCTCCTCTCATGTGGAATGAGTCCGTGATCGTTGTTGTTGTTGCTCTGGCCGCGAAGCATTCCCGGTTCCGAAATCCAGCTCTGACGTCAATGGCCAAGTATTCAAAGATAAGTTGCCGCTAAGTGATCTTGGCATAGCGTGATGGTGGGTTCTCTCTAAACAAATACCACAGGAGAGTGGGAGAGGGGAACGCTAGATAAGTACTCACTTAAATGACGGGAGAGTATGTTTTACAGACAACTCGAGTGTTATTGGCGTCATTCATGGAGAAAATTAATATAAATATAAACATTTTTCAAAATGAACAGCGGACCCAATAGCCACAAAACAGCCTCAACAGTGTACCGCTCGAATCTTTTTTGGTAAGTGGTTTCCATTTTTTTGTTTTAAACAATGCTATTTTCAAAAAGTTTGATTTTGGGCTCCACACATTTCCAATTAAAGCTCCAATGATGCATGGCAATGATCTCTATTCTCTATGGGTGTCAAACGTTTTGTCATATTAAAGATATAGTTTTTTTCCCGCCTGAGGCTGGAAATAATCATTTTTATTAGATTCTGGATGATTTAACATGACAAATTCATGTCAGTTTTCATTGAGGTTAGACTAAGGGCCCCAGGTAATTTCTGGCTTTTTATGCAGTGGTTTCCACAGGGATCTAGTCTGGTCATGTGACTCTGAGTGTCTTTTAAAAAGGGGAGGCATGTGGCATGTATGTGTGTAAAATAGTTGAGACGGACTTGTCTGGACTGCACATAAAGAAGCTGCAGATCCTATACTGTTTGATCAATGAATCTGACACGCACACACACACACACACACACACTTCAAAATTTAAATGTCAGTTGGTGTGTGTGTGTGTGTGTACGTGCTACTTATGTGAATCCACACTCTGCAAGATGGATGTTAGGCTGGTCCGGCAGTTCGCCGCCTTTTTAATTAGGCCTGCCACAGGGTCTGCTATCATAAATCCACCATAATGTCTCCGAACTTCAATCTTGTGACATGCCATTTACTTCACATCAACACCTGATAAATGGACATTATTGGTCATTCAAGAGAGCTGCCTGCTGGTAAAGTTCGTAAAACTTATTATGGCCATATGGTCAACATCAAAATGGTTTTAAATCATGTGTCAAACTCAATACCTGCAAGCAACATGGTTTGCTGCCCGATCTTATTTGGTCTATATGCACAAGTTGTAGCACCTACAGTAGTGTAATGTTTTTTCACACTAGTTTAGTAATATCTAGAATTCATATTAGACCCTGTCTTTAGTTTTTCACCTAATTGTGGTCATCAGTTTAGTGTAAATCTTGATTAATTTGCCTATTTGTACCCTTTTTGTAACTAATTTGACATTTGTATCGAAGTCCATTTACAAACATTGTGTTCTTTGTTCTGGTTTTTACTCCTGCTTGTATGTTATCCACTAATCCACTAATCAGGGATGATCCTAACTGGACATCGACTTTCGACTCAAGTACTGAGTTTATGTTTTGCTAATACCAATGATTCAGAGTGTCTTTGAGCCTCCTCAGGATAGCCCTTTTGAGTCTTAAAAAAACATTTTAAAATTTGGTTTGAGGGAAAAAAAAGAATTCAGCATCAGATTTCCTACATCCAGCATTCACATCATCTGTAGAGTCCTGACATGATTGGGCCATTAAAGAGGTTCCTAGGAGGCTATTGTTTTAGACGTGAAGTCCGATCATGGTTCTGGTGTACTGAGATACCCTTCTACCTTGATGGTATCCAAGCACTATTGAAACTCTGGGTGCATTAGGGTAGCAGGGGATTATATAGAGAAATAAAGGTAGTTTTTACTCTAGTGTTCTGATATTCTGCACAATTAAAAGTCCCAGTTTGTCTTGAACAATCCTTTGTATATTAACTTGTTAGAGTTCACTTGAAATCATCAGTTTTGGACAAATTTTTGCAGAAGTGTTCATGACATTAACCATTAGTTAACAGCAGATTGATTTATCAATAATGTATCACTTCAACAGACAGTTGTCTTCTATGCTATCATGCTATCATGTCATCGTCAGAGAGGCGCATATTTTTCATGTTGAAGTATGTATACATTTTGGCTGACTCTGTATAGGGAAAATCTGGCACAAACAAATGAATGAATAGGAAACACTGATAATTCCTGTGGTGGGGTAAGTTTCTTTTACAAGCTTATCACAAGATGACGAGGCTCCATTCTAAGTTACTTTTAGAGAACTAGTGTATTTACTGAAAATGAAGACATTTATCCGAACACTGTACTTGACTCTTTGCATAGTTTACAACCAGAGCCTTCACACTCAGTTATAACAATAATATTGTCCCCATATAAAGCTGTGTATAACGTCATTTGAGATGTAACTGATGGCTTTAATTCACAGTTGTACAGTAGATTATGTAATTACTGTCCAGACAGGAATAAGGGTTTAGACCACCTTTGTGCAGCAGACGAAATGGAAAAAAAGTCTTATGTGATTAGGATTATTATAGTGTGTGTGTGTCCATGTAGGTGGCATGATAATGATAAGGCTTTATGCTTTTGCACCTATGTATGTGCACCATTTACATCTTTATACAATGTGTTATAATAATAAAAAAATAAAAAAATAATTAAATGAATAAATAATAATAATAATTATTATTATTATACTCTCTCTTTTTCTGTGATCCCACATGAAGCTGTCTGTTCTTGCTCTAGTAACATAATGGTTTTAGTATAGGGCATGTTAAAATCCCTTGTGTCTCATAAAGGATGTTTCTGCAGTGAAGACAGACAGGAGAGCTAATCTGTGTAGACAGAAATGAGACAGACAAGCTGCTGACAGACACTTGCTTATCAGGGAGGGAGAGGGAAAAGAATAGAGAGAGAAGATGAAGAAAGAGGAGGAGGGTTAGACAGAGAGAAAAAGAAAAGAGAGCAATATACTGCATATGGATTAAAGTAGGGATGGAGCGAGAATGCCGGAAAAGTAAAGCGAGAGAAAAGGAAAAAATTGTTGTAAAGATGGAGAAGTAGTACTGTAGGGGAGAGAGAGAGGGAGAGAGAAACAGGTAAAAATAAATGAGATAATGGACAGAATTAGGGACAGAGAACAGAACAGAGAAGAAGAGTGAGAGATGGAGTAAGAGATGATTGGATAAAAAGGAATGTCGACAGAAGAAAGAGAACAGAACAGAAAAAAGAGCAAAAGATAAATACTGTAGATAATAGCATCGTTCAGCTCATGCTCAGATTAGCCGTTAGCTAGTTGAGTGAGCTAGACTATCTAGCCACATGTTTTGTTGTTTTATTGGATATGCATTTTGTATCTTTTCTGTGGTTATTTTGTTCAATATAGAAAAGTCCTAAACATATACATTTATAAGGGGTGTCATTGCTAGGTAGCTAATTATTTAGCAAAAAATATGTATCAATATGCATTAACTAGCATGCTAACCAAACCTTGTAAGGTACAGAAACTCTAACAGCAGTTAACCTGCAAGCTAATGTTACTTTGCATTATGTATATTTGATAATGCAGCATACTTTTGATAATGGAAGTGGCGTTCACATAAGCATGTTTATGCTAACTACTGTAAAAAGAAAAGAAAACTCCCAACTCACAATTTTTAGATGTGTATTTTGCAGAAGTGTAGTAAAAAAAAAAAATTAAAAAAAAAGTTGCTTTTTACCATGTGGCACGTTGGATTAGTGGTTAGCACTGTCGCCTTGCATCTTCTGCATATGGGTTTGATTCCCCTCCAGGTTCGATTCCCTCCTCTGTGTGCATGGAGTGTGCATGTTCTTCTTATGCTTGGTGGGTTTCCTCCCACTGTCCAAAGACATGCAGTTTAGGATAATTGGCTTCTAAAATTGTCTATAGTGTGTATGTGTGTATGGATTGGCACCCTGTCCAGGCCCTAAGGCTCCTTGTACACAGGAGTAAACGGTATAGGCGATGATTGAGTGAGAGTGAGAGAGCTTTTCACCAGATAAAATTAGCAGTAGTAGTAGTAAAATAGCAGTAGTAATTACTACTAACATCAAAGGCTTGCATACTTCCAATCACATTTTTTTCAGGACATGTGCATTTATGCTTATGAAGTATTAGTGCAGTTATTAATCTTACTCGTCCACATATCAGTTACATTCCATGAAAGATTTTTGCTGTGTGAGGGTGTTTATAGTGGGGCAGGATTGCTCTTGGCTCTTCTGGTCCTTCACTGAACATGCGAACAAAAAAGCAAATAAAACAGGCCTTTTAATTGTGGGAAAATAAACTAGTGCACTCGGCCCTGCATTTCTAAGAGATTAGTTTCCTTGAGGTGTGCTGTTTAAAAGAGTCGGTGAAATGGTTCTGCTGCTGTAAGTTGGATAGAGATGTTCCATCATGGGTTATTTGTAAAGGTTGGTGTTTCCACTAACGTATTACTTTTAATTGCTTTTTATACTCAAATATTTGTAAAATCTACAAAGTGCCTCTAAGTGGAGCTGCTAAGTCTGGATAGCGAAGGGATCTGTATTCATGCAGCTCTGTTTTTATTTATTTAATTATTTTTACAAGTGTTTTCTCTTATATCTTTTTTTTATTAGTCCAAAATTTGGAAATGTTTAATATAATTGTTCAAGTCTAAAGCTTTTTTAAGCTGATTTGGGCTTATTTTATATAAGATAACTAGCCCCTTGCTTCAATAATCAGGTGAAGCAGGCAGCAATGCTGTGTTTGGTGTGTTTATATGGACCTACCGGAGTAGAAATATTATGAACTGCAGTAATTATGGGTTTTAGTCACATTCCTAGAATCAGGCCCCTCCCAAACCAGAGACTAGACCAGAGACCGGAATCATCTTACCTGGGCCAAAGAGAAAAAGGACAGGTTGGTCCAAAGTCTCCGTTTCAGATGAAAGTAAATGATGCATTTTAATTTGGAAATCTATGTCCCAGATTTTGGAGTAAGAGTGGAGAGGTACAGAATCCAAGCTGCTTGAAGTCCAATGTAAAGTTTCCAAAGTCAGTGCTGATTTGCCATGTCGTCTGCTAGTGTTGGGCCACTGTGTTTTATCAAGTCCAATGTCAACATAGCCATCTACCAGGAGACTGTAGAGCATTTCATGCTTCTGTCTGGTGATACCTTTATGGAGATGCCAATTTTCTTTTCCAGTGGCAAAACTACTATTAATTGGTTTGCTGGCCATGATATTACTGTGCTTGATTAGCCAGCCAACTGGCCCCATCTTAACCCTATAGAGAATCTATGGGGCATTGCCAAGAGGAAGATGAGAAACATCCAACCCAATAATACAGATGAGCTGAAGGCTACTATTAAAGCAACCTGTGCTCTTCTATTTTGAGATACCTGGTTTTCAGAAACGCCTCAGCAGTGCCACAGACTAATGTGGACGCCTCCATGCACATTGATGCAGTATTTTTTGTGCTTTTTATAAATCGTTTTTTGTTTCATCTTATAAAATATTCTAATATTTTGAGATACCTGATTTAAAAAAAAATCTTAATCAGCTGTTAGCTGTGACATTTCACAATGTTTAATAATGGCCATATTTCAGTCAGTATGAACATAAAAAGCAGAAGTTTTTGCAAATCATGAGATCTCATAGGTACTCAGTAGGTAAATCGCTAAAAGTTTGAAACTTTTTCATTTTAATCCAGATTGTATGCAGGTATTTCCAGCCTTCATTTAAAAAAAAAAAGTGTTTTTCTGAATTGATGACCATTGCTGTCATATACAAATTTACAATGGTTTTGACCTTTTAAGGCTCTTTTTTTTTGCAGTCTTACTTTCTTTGTCACTATTCTTTCCTTCACATCACCTCACATACAATACATACTGTACGTAGTACAGGTTGACTAATATAAGGCTAATATGTTTATAGTTAATGTACCTTTATGCTGTTACACAGAGAAGAGGATATAGAATATATGGATAAAAGTAAATGCACAATGCGACTATAGTGTTTTTTTTTCTTTATTTTTTTATCTCATATATGATAAATGTTTTTACATGTTACATGTTTTTATATAATCTTTGCAAATGAGGTCTTAGATTTAAAGTAACATGAAAACGAGTCAGATTACATCAGGGCGATGTGAGAATTACATATACAAAAAGAAGTACCCAAATAATAACACTCAGCCTTGCATGTGTGTGTATGGCTGTGTGAGTATGCGTGATTAACAGCAGGGCTCCATTTTCAGTGGGTGTTTTCAGAACTGTGTGGAAACTTTCTGTAATGCTTTAATTCAGGTAATATTTGTGTGTCTATTTAAAAACCATTGCAGAGAGGAATCGAACCACACACATACAAACACACACACACACACATAAAGTGCAAATGTCCGGCCCATTTGACTGGATTTAGTTTTTATTGGGCTGCGGATCGCTTTCCAGGGTTGGCTCTGATATTAAGGATCTTTTCTGTGAGTATGAGTTTAAGACTGATCATATTCTTGAGTCAGTGTGTTAATTGTGTTTTTGTTGTTGTTCTTGTTGCGTTTCGTCACACACAGACATAGACGAGTGTCTGGAGAATAAAGGAGGCTGTGATCACGTGTGTAGAAACACCGTAGGAAGCTTCGAGTGCAGCTGTCGCAAAGGCCACAAACTCCTCACCAACGAACGCACGTGTCAAGGTAAGTGATGCACGCAGTACCTCAGCAGGGAACAATCTCTGCTGCTGCCTCCATGTGTTCACAGTGTGTCAGTGCACTTTGTTTCATTCCCTGATGAGGAGCATAATGATGATTCTTTATAGGTTAAACAGCCCCATGTTTACTTACCATGGCAACAATGATTAAGCCTTAAGCTGTTACACCCCTGGGTCAGTTACCAAATAACTCATAATATTAAGGAATAATAATATCAGGAGGTTAAATACACAGCTTGTAAAAATGTGAAATGGTTAGTTAAAAAAAAAAAAAAAAAAAAACTATTTTGAAATTGTAATAATTTACACAGGACATATTACTGGATTAAGGTACAATGTTTGTCAAAATTAGGATTTAAAAAAATATGTTGGTTGATGAAATTAGTACAATTTAGCTTTTAGAGAACCGATGTTAGCAGGATAAAAAATAAATCTTTAAATAAAAGCTTTTCTGAGATAGTAACTGGATTTAAAAGTTATTAAAAAGTAAAAAACGATGACTATTAGATTATTTGACTATTATTCTGTCAGGTTTATCAGTGAATTGTATCAGACTCTCAGTTCGTAGGCTTAAATAATACTTGTTTAAATATTCTCTGTATTCTTCTTTGTCAGCATGTAATAGTAAAAACTATTTTGAATTAATAAAATGATAATAATATAATATATCTATTACATTCTCTCTTTGCTGTTTAGTCACTGTGTCTCTCCTATTTAACAAACAGAATAATTGAAATGAGATAAAACAATAAAACATTGATGTAATACACAAAGTGTTGTTTTTTTTTTTTTTTTTTGTTGTTGCCTAATAGATATTATCTCTTTTCCTGTTAAATAAATGTTTCCTGATTTGGAAAAACAATTGTTTGTGATTTACTGTACATGATTTATAATTTTCATCTTTGTAATCATTCAAAATTATTTGTAATTATTGTTGGCCTACAAATTCACATAAATTATTATTATTATTAGTAGTAGTAGTCGTAGTAACAGTAGTAATAGTAATAGTAGTTTTAGTCTTATTGCCATTGTTGTCATCATGTTTGCCATATAAAATTTTTTATTTCAATTTTATTCTTTTTTAATTTATTTATTTAATTTCTAATTACTACTTTTGCAATCTCAGTTATTATGAAGTTGTCCCCTTTCTCAGTGATATCAACTCTGTGTCCACTCAGAATGTACAGGCACAGCTTTTTTGTTTCTTGTTTCCCTCCACTTTAGACATTGACGAGTGCTCATTTGAGAGGACGTGCGATCACATCTGCATTAACTACGAAGGAGGTTTTGATTGCGTGTGCCAGAAGGGCTACACTCTTTATGGCTTCACACACTGTGGAGGTGTGTTCAGACATGGAGCCACACACACATTATAAAATGCGGAGTATAACTGATGACAGCCACTTACACTCGCTTGCTACTGATAAAAAAATAAACCTAATAGAAACATTTATTGTTAATTATTCGCTGCATGTATGAGTGTAGAGTCTTTAAAATAACTTTATTTCTTTCTTGTAACAATAAGGGTTAATATAGACCTGTCTCTCTTGATATTCTCATCATTTTATTGTCATGTAAAATGTATTTGTTTAGTTTCTTTCAATTTGTGTGTGTTTATATTGCAGATATTGATGAGTGCAGCATCAATAACGGACGCTGTGAGTATGGCTGTGTGAACACACAGGGTGGTTATGAGTGTGTATGTCCTCCTGGGAAGAAACTCCACTGGAACAAGAAAGACTGTGTTGGTATGTGTTGGTATCGTTTAAACATTCCTTTTTATTTTCCAACCATCGTGCGCACATTTGTATTCATGCACGTATGTGTTTGGTGTTTCCATGGTGACATGACCCTGTGTGACCATTAGAGGCGGTGAACTGTCTGCCCAATGGCAAGTCGGCACCTCGCGCTTTGCTCAGCTGCACTAAGACGGCCGGAGTGGAGACGTGTTCTCTGTCCTGTCCATCAAACGCCCTCTTCCAGGCAGGTCAGTGTCTCCTTCCTCAGGTCATATAGCATCACATTGTCAGTAAGAGGTGTGGAGTTACCTCATATTCACATCTGAATTTCTGTAGTGGTGATGAGTGGTTACTTGCATACTGTCGCTTCCACTCAAAAAACTGTAGGTTTGCAATAGCATTTTTAAAATCCTATATTATTGAGATGTCATTATGATCTAGGGGAGTGGCTTATTTAATTGACATGCAGTCTAACTTTTTTTTTTCTGATATCCTATCCTTCAGTTGGCTCCATAGCCTGAAAACTTCTCTGAATGTAGAAAACAGAAAGTAGCCTTTGTGGTTTCTTGAAATTCAAAGCCTTTAAACAATGCAAATAATTTCCCCTTACTGGAACCAATCAGTTTCAGAATGACACCCCCCTGTGCGCACATTACGGTCCATGCAGACATAGTTTGCCAAGGTTGGAGCGGAAGAACTCGCGTGTCCTGCACTCCTGCACAGAGCCCTGACCTCAACAGCACTCAACATCTTTAGGACTAATCAAACCCCAGTACTCCTATAGTGCCTGACCTTACTAATACTGTATTCTTGTGGCTGAATGAACACAAACCCTCACAGCCATGCTCATCAATATCTAGTGGAAAGCTTGCCAGATGACTGGCGGTTAACGTAACAGCAAAGTGGGGACCAACTTCATATCATACCTATGGTTTTAGAAAGGCCATGTGTGGGTGTGATTAGGTGTCGCCATACTTTTGGCCATGTGGTGTATCAGGAACAAGCCCCTTTTCTCCTTCTGGTTCTTTCATATTTGAATGTTATTAGAAGTTAGTGAACAGTTTTTACTGAACCAAGAAAGTTACTGCATGTACCACATTCTACATAGTCTGCTGGCATCTGGTGGCATTCACTAGTCATCACACTTTAGAAGCAACAACCCAGGAACAGACATTATGGCATTTTTAGTACTCGTCTCTTTTCAGTCAAATGGAATGCTTTAGATTTTAAAGTGTTTAGTGTAAAACTGAAACCAGATATAAATGAGCTATATCGCAATCTATGCACATCATGGTTGGCCATTGGCTTTAAGCTTTGGTTGATGATGTATGATTAAGCACTGCTTCTTGTATGTTGCTTATTTAAAACTTACCAATAGGTGGCGGCATACTGACATACTGATGGACAAAAACTCCTCCATATGTCCTTGAAATTTTTAGTTTAAGAAAAGACATTTGTTTTTTACAGCGAATGTAGTAGTTCGAAAGAGTTTTCTTTAATCACATCTCTTTCATAAAAGGATTTTCTGTGTATTTGACATGATGTATATCTGACATGGTGAACATGTTATACTGTTCAGTCTGTTAAAAAAAAATCCTCATTCATACACTACGGGGAACACTTATTTAGAAACGCTAATTAGTCTAATCTGCATGTATTCAGAATGTGGGAGGAAACCAGCGTACCTGGAGCAAACCCACCAAGCATGCGGAGACTAAAAATAAAAGCGCCATGCACACAGGGTTGATTCCCGTCTCTGTGTACGTGGAGTTTGCATGTTCTCCCTGTGCTTGGTGGGTTTCTCCGGGTACTCCGGGTTCCTCCCACAGTCCAAAGATGTGCAGATTAGACTAATTGGCGTTCCCAAATTGCCCTTGTATGTAAATGTGTGCGTGAGTGTGTTTGGGTGCTCTGTGATGAATTGGCACCCTGTCCAGGGTGTACCCCGCCTCGTGCCTAAGCCTCCTGGGATAGGCCCCCCACGACCCTGAATACAGGATAAAGCGGTATAGATGAGTGAGTTTGGATTTGGATGCGGTACACAAGTGGGGTTTTAAAATACAAGCAGTATTGTGGATAATCGTCTCCCATGCTTGGTCTCAGTGCACTTATATAGTCAACATCCGAGCACGCATATACTGTGTTCTATACAGTAACACTGTGACCATGTGTGTGTGCGCATAGAACATTTTTTATTTTGTGGTTGTATGTATGTGTGTCCGTGTCTGTGTGTGTGTGTGAGTGAAAGTTCTCCTACACAGTATGAAACTGAAACACCTAGTTTTAGACCACAATTAATCATTAGTATGGTGTAGGGCCTCCTTTTTGCGGGCAATTCAGGGAATGACCGATACAAGTCCTGCACAGTGGCCAGAGGGATTTTGAGCCATTCTTCTTGCAGAATAGTGGCCAGGTTACTATGTGATGCTGGTGGAGGAAAACTGACTCACTCCTTCAAAACACCCCAAAGTGGCTCAATAATATTTAGATCTGGTAACTATGCAGAGCATGGGAGATGTTCAACTTCATGTTCATCAAACCACTCGGTCATCCTGATACATGGCACCGCCTTCAGGATACAATGTTTGAACAATTGGGTGCACATGGTCCTCCAGAATGGTTCGGTAGTCCTTAGCAGTGACGCGCCCATCTAGCATGCGTATTGGGCCTAGGGAATGCATCCACCCCCATGCTTCACTCTAGATGCAACAGTCTGGGTGATACGCTTCTTTGGGGCTTCTCCACACCGTAACTCTCCCAGATGTGGGAAAGACAGTGAAGGTGGACTCATCAGAGAA
>JAQQZT010000004.1:5547723-5558586 GCA_030068275.1 Clarias platycephalus | reverse complement strand
CACACACACACACACACACACACACACACACACACACACACACACACACACACACACACACACACACACACTGTTTTATTACAGTGTGTGCTGCAGGATTTTATTTTAGCTATTTTAATATAGAATATATTGTACATTTGTATGACAATGCAAATATATTCTTTCTTTAGTTTTTTCTTTCTTTTGCCTTTTCTTTCCCTTTACATATTTCTCTTTTTTCTTTCTTTCTTTGCAATTTTCTTTCTTACTTTTTTCTTTTATTAATTCTTTCTTTCCTCTTTTCTTTCTTTCCTTTTTCTTTTCTTTTAGCTTTTCTTTTATTCTTTCCATCGTTCTTTTTTTGCTTAATCCTTTCTGTTCTTTCTTGTATCTTTCTGCGTATTTATCGAGCCTGTCTCAGTTAGGCTCTCTCAGTCGATCTATCAGAGAGTGCTCTGGCGTTACTAGGATTTCAGATGGTTTCTAATGACAGGAGTCTAAAGAATTTTTACAGCTTTGTAATCTTTGTGTTCTTCATGTGTAGACTCTGAGAACAGTTACACTCTGAGCTGTGGAGTACCAGTTCAGCCAGGGAAAGCAGTACCAAAGAACATCACCACTTCCACCTCCTCAACTCTACAGAGCTGTACTGGTAACTGATCCTTTCATTCACCATTAGTCCTTTATTATCTCCATGCACACAGACCCGAGGTGGGAATAGAACCCGAACCCTGGAGGTGCAAGGCGACATGCTAACCCATACGCCACTGTGACGCCTCGAAATAATTATTAACAATTTAATTAGAGAATGCTAATTATTTATGTACCAGATTGTTGTTCCATTATTTAACTTTTTTCCCTAAAATAAAAAAAAAGTCTGCTGTTGTTGTGAGTTTTTCAATGATTTTGAAATTTTAGATTTACCGTTAGAATGTGTTTTGTACATTTTGACAGGAACAAATAGAAGCACACACACACACACACACACACACACACACACACACACACACACACACTGCTCTTAAATTTGGGTGACATTTCTGTCTCTCCACTGACGAACATGAAATATGCAGCCTGCTTTCAACCTTACTTGTCCCTCAGAGTTGACATCGTGTGCATGCTCCTGTCCGACTGGGACTGTCCTCAAACCACCTCACTGTCTTTCTGCCTCTCTCACCTTCCCTTCCTCCTACTGTTTAATGCTTGTCATGTTTGCACTAATATGGAATTAACTTGTGACATTCACTGATATTTGTTTGAGGTGGAAGGAGGTAAACTGATTATGTAAGGTGTGTGTTTGTCCCGCCCCTCAGAGGCACTGGCGCAGCCCGTTAAACAGAAGGCGCGGTTCAAGATCAAGGATGCAAAGTGTCACCTGAGACCTCGCAACAAAGAGAAGCAGGCCAAGCAGGGAATGCAGGGTGGGATGTCCGAATTACACAACACACCCTGTACTTTATATTCCTTTTTTCCCCCATTCATGTTTTTTTTCTCTGTCCTTTGATTCCCATTTGATTCCTTTCACTTTATTTTCTTTCTATTCCTTTTCCTTCCTCTTAATTATGTTTTTTTTCCTTTTTTCCTTTATGCGTCTATTTTCTATTCCTGTCCTTTCCCTTTTTCTTCCTATTCTATCTGGCCTTTTCATTTTTCTTCCTCTCTTCTCTGTCATGGTCTCGTTCATTTCCTCTCCAATATTTCCATTTCCTTTACTATCCTTCCTATCCTGCTCTTACTTTTCTTTTTTTTCTCCTCATCTCATTTTTTCCTTTCATTGTTGCTTGTTTTATTTTTCCTTTTTGCTTTCCTCCTTTTCCTTTTCTTGTTTTCTTTCTTCTTCATTTTCCCGTGTGCTTTCTATCCTTTTTTTTGCTGTTGCCTATGTGCTTCTCTCTTCCTTTTTTCATTTTTCTCCGCCATCTTAATTTCTCTTCTCCTCTGCTGTACTTCCTCTTCTTTTTTCTCTTCTTTCTGCTCATCTTATCTTTTCTGTTTTTCTTCTCCTCTACCATACTCTTTTCTATTTTTCCTCTTCTCTCCCATTTTCCTCTTTTCTGTTTTTTTTTTTTTTTTTTTTTTTACCTCTAATTGGCCTCCTCTCCTCTTCTCTCTACTCCTGGCCCATCTCCTCCTTTTGTTTTTCCTCTCCTCTCCTCAGGAGCTCAGTTTCCCTGCACAGATGACTGCCAGGTGACATTTGTAAATCTGAAGTGCGAGTCTTCTAAAAAGCGGCGACGTGGCCGAAAGTCTCCGACCAAAGAGGTCTCACACATCACTGCTGAGTTTGAGATGGAAATGAAGGAGGAGGAGGCATCAGGTGGGTGTTCATGTGTGTGTTTGTAGCCAGAAATAAGACATACGATCTCGGCATTATAACGTTCATTTTGTGACAACTCGTAATTAGAAAAAACTAATAAATTATTCTGTATTAGAAGTCCAAGGTGAACTGTGTTCTTATTTGTCATATAGAATAGTTGTTTTGGGAATTAAAGTAAAGCTCTGCAGTGAAACATGAGCATGTGTTGTTGTGGCAGAAACGTGTAATGTGGATTGCGTGCGAGAGAAGACAAAGCAGAAGCTCCAGAACACACTGCGCACCCTGAGGAAGTCCATCATTAAGCAGCAATTTTATATCCAGTTCTCCGGCTCGGCCTATGCGGTGGCGCAACGTGCTGTACGTCCACCAGAGCTAGACGAGAGCTGTAGCACGGGTCAGGTCCTCATCAAGGGAAAGTGCGGTAGGCATTATTCGAAGTGAGCCTGGTTGTGTTTTTAAAGACTTTTAATATGTTTTTTTTTTTTTTGCTGTAATGGTTCTTTGGACTGGATTGGTTTGGTTTAGTTTGGTTTGGCCCTGTGTGAAATGATTGAGGAGTTCAGAGGTTCCTGGATTTTATGATTGTTCTGTGTGTCTCCCAGTCAGCTGTAGTGTGGGGACGTTCTACAGCGGTGAGCAAGACAGGTGCGTCCAGTGTCCACCCGGAACCTACCAGGACATGGAGGGTCAGCTGTCCTGTGAGCCGTGTCCCGTTGCTGAATCTCACAGCATTACCGGGGCCAAGAACGTCTCTGAGTGTGGAGGTGTGTGTGTGTGTGTGTGTGTGTGTGTGTGTCACATCTCTGAGTGCCATTGTAATGCTAATACCTAGCGCTGATTAAAATGCCAATCAATATCATTGATTACGCAAGGTCAAGAACTTAACCTCAGGTATTAATATGTAATGTGAGTCCCCCCCCCCTCCCCCCCCTCCCCTTTTCTCATGAGGAATCTGGTGCTCGTTATCCGACATCTTTTTGTGATTATAGGTCTGTGTCCTGCTGGACATTTCTCTGTCGATGGTTTCCAGCCGTGCCTGCAGTGTCCACTAGGCACCTTCCAGCAAGAGCGTGGACGTGTCCTCTGCTTCCCCTGTGGAGGAGGACTCATGACCAAACACACCGGAAGCACCTCTTTCAGAGACTGTGAAGCCAAAGGTTAACACACAATACACACTGCAATTCATTTAATTTCAGCGCATTTCAAGGTTTTATAACCAAGAAAATAAGTTATGTATTCAATCCAATATTTTTCACTTGAGTTAAATAAAAATTTCGCCCTGGACAGAGAACTTTACCTTTTATCTCTGTATCTCTTCCATACTTATTTTAGATAAAAAAAAGAGAGAAAATTCATTTTGGACCTAACAAAATCCTTTAAATCTTTTTTTTAAATATCGCAGTGCACTGTGCTTCAGGACACTACTACAACTCCAGCACACACCGATGTGTCCGTTGTCCTGTTGGTACTTATCAGTCCGAGTTTGGGCAGAATTACTGTGTCACCTGTCCCGGAAACACCACCACCGACTTCGATGGAGCTACAAATGTCACACAGTGCAAGAGTAAGGCAAAAGAAAATAATCATTTAAAAACAGGAGTCACAGCCTCCTGAGACTCAGACTATACTGTTGTGTACATTGCAGTTTCTCCTCACTGTTTTTCTTCATTCACACTTGATATCTACATACTTAATGTCCTTAAACAAGAAAGAGTTGTAGTTTCACTAGTGCTTGAATACCATCATGGTAGAACGTTTTCTCAGTATGCTGGAGCCATGATTTAGTTGCCTGCTTCATGTCTGAAACTCTGGCCTCCCAGGAACTCCTTTAATGACCCCAACATGTAGAAATGACTTGGAGCGAGGTTCAGGACTGTACGGTAGATGTGGTAATAACTCCCTGCCGAGTTCCCGTACGTGTAAGTGCTGCATGTACAGTTCCCACAGACAGATGCGTCTCTTCCACAAGTTGCATTTGTGGAAGCATCTTTTTTTTAAGCATACCTTTTCAAACATGAGGCGTTCCAGTCTTTAAACGTTCATGAGAACAACTGCAGTGGGCTGTGAGCCGCCTTGGCAGGGATCATCATTCACAGACATACGGCCTTCTTTAAAACGTTTGAGCAATTCAAATGTTTTACTGCAGCAAAGAGTCTCATCACTGTATTGTGAAAGTCATTTCGTTGTAATTTCATTACAAGTTCCAGTTTAACTTGATCGCCCCTTGGAGAAAATCGCTTGTCCTCACATCAGACATTCTGGTTTCAGAAGAATAGAAATATTTACGGTTTAAAGAAAGTGTTTAGCAATGTACAATGATGCACATTGTTTGGTTTGGTTCAGAATTTTAAACTCTTGTTTAAATTGAGTAGGAATTAATAATTTTTAAAAATGTTTTAATGTAAAATTTTGAGCTTAGTCCTATAGACATTTGTTTTTGAATACATTTGATTATTTTTCGAATGTGATACCCATTTCTAGTTTTAAAATGATTTTTCTAAAAATATTTGAATAATTCCAGGCTTATATTATATTATTATTTTTGTTTGATATATTGTTTGCATATGTTTTATTTTTTTGTCTTCTGCATTGTATCAAAGGCGAAATAATGTGTGTAGCTTCTTCTTTACACTTCAGTTAAATCACTTTGTTTTAATATTCTTCAGGGAAATCAACGATTTTGCCCTAAAACAATCAAAATACTATCAATACAAGTAAATCTTACTTTATTTATTTCTTTAATAATTTATGTACTGTATGTATATATGTATGGTATGTATTTATTCTTGTTACTTAAAATATGGTTAATTTTCCCGTTTATTTTTACGGTTCATTTTACATGATCATACTTTTTTTTAAGTATGTTGATGGGTGCTAATACTTTTAGATTTGACCGTTTCTTGTTGGAGGATGCATGCTTTGTTTGCTTTACATGTTGTATGTACTTGACTGACCTGATTTCCTTTCTGTAGATCAAATGTGTGGGGGTGAGCTGGGGGATTTTATGGGCTATATCGAGTCCCCTAACTATCCTGGAGATTATCCATCTAATGTGGACTGTGTGTGGACCATCAACCCTCCCAACAAGAGGCGCATCCTCATTGTGGTGCCTGAAATCTTCCTCCCTATCGAGGATGAGTGTGGGGATGTCCTGGTCATGAGGAAAAGCTGTACGTTTTACACTTAACTGTATCTGTACGGTAACACTATATTTAAGGGCAGTGTTTATAAGCCCTATATTACATACTGTATACTACACAAATGATATTACCTTGCATAAACTGTGACTGGACTGTGACATACCAGAAGTGAGTTGTTTATGTAGTTTGTTATAAAGCCTTATACAGCATTTATACAGTATATTTAGTATTTATTAAGATATTTAGTATTTCTTTGCATGATTATGGTATATAATTATAATATTTATTGGGTCATAGTTACTATATATTACTTTGTAATATCTGTACTAAAAATGATTTTGGTCTTGTGTACCTTTTTTTTTATTTTTTATTTTTTACATATTTATATTATATCTATTTTATCGCAACAAATTAACTTCATAATGTGCTTACTTCTGTTTGATTAGTTTAAGCTAAACATACCAATTGTAGGATTATTTATTTTTGTTGTTTACATTACATATTGTAGGGAAATTCTGCATTTAATTATAAGTTGATACATTAATACTTATTTTTAAGTTGTTAAATATTTATTTGTGTAGCGTTTTTTGTGTAATACTTGCATGTTACATAGTATGTTAGCTATAAAGTCAGCGCTCTAAGTAATTGGTATTCAGTGACTCGCTCACCTCCCAGGTCTTTGTCCTTAGCCCAGCCCACATCCATAACCACCTACGAGACGTGTCAGACGTATGAGAGGCCGATCGCGTTCACCTCCCGCTCACGCAAACTCTGGATCCAGTTCAAGTCCAACGAAGGCAACAGCGGCAAAGGCTTTCAAGTCCCCTATGTCACCTACGATGGTCAGACTTCACCTCTCCCCATCCTTAATATCATTCTTATCAGACCACCAGTGTGTTTATAGTTTGTTGGTAGAAACATCCCCAGACCCTGCTACAGTATTAGCAGTCTACTGTAGTTATCCACATACTGTACAGTACTCTAACCTGCCTTTATAATAATTCAACCAGCATTTTACTTTCAGAACTGTGTTATTCTGTACAATAAAGGGTCCCAGTTTGACTTGAACACCCCTTACAATACGTAAGCAGTCCTTTACCATGTTTATGTTTTGTGTGTGTGGCAGAGGATTACCAGCAGCTTATTGAAGACATTGTTCGTGATGGGCGACTTTATGCATCAGAGAATCACCAAGAGATATTAAAAGTAAGATCACTGATTACTTCAGCTATCCTCGTGCAGGTTTTGAAACAACATAACTTTTTTGTTTTTAAACTGTAGAATTTTGTAGGAAGTCACAAACAATCAGATCTCGCTCACTTAAGAAACAGAGATTATTTGTGTAATTAAATGCTTAGGGACAGTTCAGGGAGCTTCTTTAGGAACATAGTCAACAATATGGTGGTGTAATGAAGCAGAATTACTCTTAGAACTGAGCTGAGATATTGATTAATTTCCTATGCCAGCACACCCTGAAGTGTGTTGTTTACCTATTTAATAAAGAATGACATGATACTTTTAATGCATTTTTTGTTAAATTTGCTGTTGTGAAGCCTCCCTAAAAGAAGACAGCTATCCAGTTCTTTACCAGGCTCAAATTTTTTCTCTCTCAAAGTTCATAAGACAAACAAATTTAGTTTGTTTTGACTTCCTGTGCCTCCTGGAAGACTTGTGTCAAGAAGGAATTATACAAGCAATAAAAATTTTTAAAAAGCACATTTGTATAAAATTTACCAGAGCAGCTGTAGGAAATAAAAATGGAATTCGGTTTAAACTTTTTTCCTTATTTCCCCTATGTTTCAGGATAAAAAGCTGATTAAGGCTCTGTTTGACGTCCTGGCTCACCCTCATAACTATTTCAAGTACACAGTTCAGGAGTCCAAAGAGATGTTCCCACGCTCCTTCATCAAGCTGCTACGCTCCAAAGTCACCAGGTTTCTACGGCCTTACAAATAGAAACCTGCAGCGCTGCTGTTTTCGTCCCCAAGTCCTCCTCTTCTTCTTGTCTTCTTCTACATGCCTCTGCTCCCCATTCACTCGCCTACTTCTTTATATCTGCGTCCTCTGGAGTGGTTCCACTCACTAGCTAAATATTAGAACGCCTCACTGTGACACAAAGTGGAGGTCTGGTCTTCTTCCTACCTCTTCTCTGGAGTCTCATTTTTTCTGGTTCCTTTATAAGCTTTTTTTGTTCCAGTGTTTATATGTTGCTTTGGGAATTTTTTTTTATGCTTTTGAATATTTATATGTGCTACAACATTCAGAGACCCGATTTTCCCGGATGTTTAATATCTATATATTTGTATATGTATGTACGTATGCATGTATATACGTATGAGTGTTATGCCTACATTCGTGGCATACCTTCATACACAAATAGATATATATTGTTAGTATGAAAAAAATTAGTTCATGCCCCAGACATGCACATGATTGCGATTAGAAATGACTGGTGCGCACTTAATTTTTTTTTTTTCTTCTTCAAAAAAACAAAGTTATGTCAGTATGGAGAGTGAAATTAGTTTATGAACATGGACTAAAGGTGGACAGCAGTGTTTGAAATAAGGGAAAACCATCATTAAATACAATACATAACAAGATAAAGACTACCTGCTGGTAACATTGGGTTACTATAGAGTTACACTTTTGTTTCGTAACTAATATTTGGAACTTTAATTGCACTTGAATTTTATATTGTAAACTTTAGAGAAAAAAAAATTATGTTACTTTTTTTCTTATGTTTGTGTTGTATAGAAATGTTTTATATTTGGTTGTCCTGATTGCTCCTCTGTTCTGGCTAAAATGAGGTTAACAAAACAAAGTCTCACCTCTTCTGAAAACCAAAAAAAAAAGGAAAAAAAAAAGCAGTTGAGCTTACTGTATATTGACCCCTTAAGTCCCAGCTTATAATTTGGTTATTACTCTTACAGTACATTATTTGGCTAGTTCATATCTGAGACTCCACCACATTGAACAGCATGATAAATAGATATTTCACTTTTGGCATGTAACAGTAACTCCACTTTATATCATGTTGCATCACACAACCATGTTCACATTGTTGATTATTTTCCCATAACAGCAATTTGCCATGGTTTTTTATTTCACACTTCAGTAACTATAATGACTGCAGGTATAGTTATTATAGTGAGGAACGGAATTCTGGGACTTTAAGAGGTTTAACATACAAACAGAATTAGATTTTCCTTTGAAACCTGTCGATTATATATAGTAAATGCTTATTAGTAACATTTGCGTGCTGTGCACATGGTAGAAAGCACAAGACAGCTCTCATCTTAGACATAACATTTACAGCGCTTGACATCATAACATCAATTTCAGTGGCATATGAAGTGTTCAATTTAAGGAATGTTAGCTTTAACTTTATGAATGTATTGTTAAGGGAGGTCGTGTGGGATTTTGGTTGAATAAGAGAAGATTATTTTCTGCCAACTGGTGAATATTTTGTATAAAATGGCTCTATATGCGTGTCAAGATGTATCAGTAAGCTCATTGGGATTCTTACTGTACATTGTGTTCATCGTTAAAATTGGGCAGATTATAAATGTGTTAAAAGATGTAGACCCTGAGTTGTAACACTGTTCTCTACATGCAATACATGGATTTTTACCCTAGTTTCTCTCAGTTTCTTTCCAGTTTCTGCTACATTACACTTACAGGATCTGGGAAATCTGGCCCTTATCTAGGGTGATGTGCACTTAATTAACATATACAGTACAGTGATATTTCGGCATATGAATAGACCCCTCATAAAATATCAAGAAATTTGCATCAGCATAGAAAACATTTTTGGGGAATGAACTGAGCTGAAGGGAGCGTCGGCTAACTTGCTCGTACATCCGGGGGCCATTCAAAACTTGTTTGTGTCAGTGCAAAGCCAAGTGAAGTGAAGTTTTTTTTTTTTGCATTTTGTGCAAGATTAAGTGAAGACATAGCACCATGGGTCGCAAGAAGTTATCAAGGACGTTAGCAAGAAGAAAATGGAGCCAATCCTAGTTTCGTTTTTAAAGCAGCCGGTGCCAAGAGGAATCATAAATGAAGATTAAGTGAGGCTTCATGTCTATTTATATCATATTTTACTTCATTTACATTTTTTTATTTTTTATGTTTTGCATATGTGAAAAAATAAGATTTTATTTTTGGGGGGCTGGAACGGATTGACTGCATTTACATCATTTCCTATGGGAAAATGCATTTCAGAATACGAATTTTCACATTAAGACCTCGCTTCTGGAGTGGATTCAATTCATATGCCAAGGTACTACTGTACAACCGAGTTGTTGTGTGTGGCCTAATACTGACATGTGAACATACAATCTTCCAGTCACAAGTCCAACATCTTAACCAAAGAGCTACAAAGAGCTTAAATGCTACTAACCTGAAGTCACCACATCTTGTTGAAGTGCTGCTTATGCAGCATTTTGCTCTGATCAATACTTCTCAGTACTAGCCCCATGCTGGATACAGTATTCTTATGTTTTCCCTCCTCGAATTAACCTAGTACAGGCTTCCCAGATAGCAGAAAACTCCAATCCAGATGTGATTTAGATGCAATCCAGATGCGGATGTGATGCCAGAGGCAAAGCAGATCCGAGTCAGATCCGGATCGGAGTCATCTGCTATCTGGGTTGTTATTTAGCTAATTAGTACATTAAAATGTGCAGTGTGGTGGTACCTCATTGGGAGAGCTGAACATGCTTGGAGGAGTGCAACGATACTCTAAGGGATTTAATTCACAATTAAATGTCAAATGTAGGCTACGTTGATTTTGCTATCTAATATTTTATGACAGACTAAACTAGCCTGGATGGAGAACACTACTCCATCTTTTTCAACATCTTTTCTAGTACCTGATTGTGATATTATGGTCCACAACATTGTCCACAAAGAGCCAGAGTGTGTGCAGATGCTTATTGTAGGCTAATAGAAGGCATACTTGAAAAAAAAACAAAATTTAAACAGGTGCCATTCAATGTAATTCCAATTTAGTTGGAATGAAAGCCCTGAACCACCACACCAGCACCTTTCAGATAAGATAAAAAAAATCACATCATAAAAAATAAGGTCTGAACACTAACTACATGTGTTAGTAATACTGTTAACATAGGTTGTGTGAATGTTATTTATTTACATGTGAAACCGTGCTTGTGATACTTGTTGCTATACATGACTGAACAGATTTTTTCTGAGATAATTGTATGCTCCATTCGAATAAAACTCATAATTCAAAATTTCCCACGTTGTAATAGTTAAGGTAAAAAAAAAAAGCTTCCTTAACTTGAACTAGTTAAATTGGAGTTCCCTATTTCTGAATAATTCAAGTAGGCTTTTTTATTGTCATTCCAACCATATACTGTACAGTTCAGTACACAGTGAAACGAAACAACGTTCCTCCAGGACCAAGGT
>JAQQZT010000004.1:5532275-5547623 GCA_030068275.1 Clarias platycephalus | reverse complement strand
CACAGCTCTACACGAACACACACACACACATCATATAACACACACACACACACACACATCATATAACACACACACACACACACATCATATAACACACACACACACACACACACACACATCATATAACACACACACACACACACACACACATGCCTTTACAGCCACCTCCCACCCCCAACTCCTTTCGGCTTCGCACACACACACACTCTCTGCCTTACACAGAAACTCCGCTCTGTCGAGAAAAACGACAGGCTGATACAGAGAGGGAGAGGAAAAATTGATCTTTACCCTCTATGAGACTTGCTTTTGCTTTATACGCGCGCTGTACAAACACGCTTACAAACACAAAATAGTAGTAAACAGTACACGTGTGCACGGATGTTGGTTATGCCAGTAAGAGACGAGCACTAAGACCCAGCAGGGGAGACGATTACCCACAATTCCGCAGAGCAAGAGAGAGAAAAACTGTTGGCTCAGTTGTGAACACGTGACGCTCGGCGTCAAAACAAGAAGCGCATGCGTGATACATGATACTCTGTGCTCGTAAACCAAGACAATGCTCGTTTTTCAAGTCAAAATGTATTAAACATCGCTGTTTGTCTTGCGGAACGCTCGTTAACCGCGTTACTCGTACTCCGAGGTTCCACTGAATATATATGCCCCTGCTTTAGGATATATTTAGGATATAAGAAAGATAATAAAGTATGAGATGATGATGGTAAAGGAATGAGCCTTTTAAGAGACATACTTGAATTTAAAGACCAGTCTGTATCTTTACACATCTCTGTCTCCAAAAACCAGGAAATAAGAAAAATTATTCTAGACACATATCTAGATCCATATATGCAAATGAATCTAATGTTGTTGTTCACGTTATGCACACACACACACACCAAAATATTATGTCAAAATATGACATGTATTATAGTTCCCCCTTGGCACAAAACAGGTGATGTTCACTGATTAGCTTACTAATTAGAATTATCCGGTTAAGTTAAGGAATAGAACAAACATGTGGCAGGACTTTTACTTTCTGAAGCCGGATTGTCCACCTCTGCACAAAAATTACTACACATAGGGAATTCTCAAATGAATTGTGACCTTCTGTGGCAAATACATGTTTTGAAGAATAAAGTACTTCATAAAATAACAGTTTATACTTATTACCTTGATTTAAAAAAATTGGTAGTGTCATTAAAACATTGAATTTCACTTTTGTCTGAATACTTTTGGCCCCACTATACAGACACTGTGTTACCACAAAGTTGCGCTTTGCACCAATCAGAGAGAGCTACTGTACATTTTTCAGAACTGATGACTGTTTGGTTTCTTGGTAAAATGACAAGCTGCATACAGTATGTCTTTGTTTCACAGAAGAAACCCAAAGTGGCGCATTTCGACTCTGCAGACCTGCAACGCAAGTGGCAAGGGATTCAGGCTTCACTCACTCACTTCAAACCATCTACTGTAGCAGGGCATCCCCAACTAGCTCTACCTGACTCTGGCCGGGTATTTAGAGCATACACACAGCAGCTGGCTGAGATCTTCACTGACATGTTTAACCTGTCCTTGGCTCAGGCAGTTGTCCCCACCTGCTTTAGGTCTGCTAGCATTCTGCCCGTGCCACAACACTCTGCTGCAACAGCACTCTGTGACCTTCATCCTGTTGCTCTCACCCCGTCATCGCGAAGTGCTTGGAAAAACTGGTCTTCACCCATCGTAAAGCCTGTCTGCCAACCACTCTGGATCCATACCAATTGGCCTCTCTTCCCAACAAGTCAACAGAAGATGCCATTTCCACTGTGCTCCATGCTGCCCTGACTCACCTGGACAGACCAACACTTATGCCAGGATGTTGTATTCCGCTTTTAGCCCAGCTTCCAATGCAGTCAGCCCTTCCAAGCTAGTCTCGAAACTGAAACAGCTTGCCATTGGCACATCACTCTGTAACTGAACCCTGGACTTCCTTACAAACAACTTCTTCAGGCTAACTGTATTTTACTGGCTTTGTACATGTACTTTGCACAATGACAATAAAGTTAAATCTAATGTAATATACCATTAGGTTGATAATAGTAAATCCATTTAATATGATGCAGCATCACGCCACCTCTTTGGTGACTATTTTCCTAAAACAGCACACCCTGTCTTGTTTTATTCCCTACACAATGCACAGTGTGTCACTATAATCAAATAAATAAACATTACTAAGGCACATTATGATTAGTTTTCCCATCAGTAATGCTTAGGTCCAGTTCCAGTCAACCCATTCACCTTTTCCATAATTTTGTGTCATATTTATGTGTTTTTGCTGTTTCGATAAACATGACACTTTTTATTTAGCATTGAATAATTCCAGGATTATTTTAATCAGGTGACTAGATGTATGGAAAACAAATCTGCAGTTCATGGAGCCATAGAGTTTCCTATTTTACATTATTTTCTGAAAAGTCAGCAAAAAGAACTCATACAAGACTTTCTTCCTGCTGACTTTTCAGAAATTCAAGAGATTTGCATAACAGTAACTGATGGGAGACATATAATATGCAAATCTGCTGAAGAAGTAGCAACAACTTTATATAATCAAAAGTGTGCCAAGCATGGAGAAAAAATCAGTTTCTGACAATCAATGGCAAATCTGTACAGGTAAGTGCAAACCAAAGAAAAAAAAGAGAAAAAAAAGTGTGTATGTAGTGTGAAGTGTGTATGTATAAATTATCTTTAAGAAATAAAATATAAAGAATTTTAATAATGAATGAATTATCTGTGTACTACAATGAGACATCAATCTAAACCATAATGCCAAAAGCAACAAAAACAAATCTATATTATAAGACACTTTTTGATTGATATGTGATAATTTATGCAGACTAAAAGTCTTGTTGGTATATGTGAAAATATAACAGTGCCAAAATTCCTCAAAGCAGAATTGCATATGTTGAATTACATAAAGAAATACCTACATTTTACCGGCCTGAATTTGTGAGGGTGAAAAGTAATGAAGGTGGTATTTTTCACACTTTAAAATATTTTTGAACAGGAATTTAGTGAGGTCAGTATTTTGCATTGACTGCTTAAATGCATGATCTATTTATCTTTTTCAATTACCAACCACAATGAATTGCAGTGCCAAAGATTCCAAGCAGTATAAATGCTGTAAGAATTTTTTAATTCATCTTCTATTGCAACAAAGCTATAATTTAACATCCTTTTTTCCTTTGAGGGATTTTGATATTGTTATATTTCCATAGGTTTATTTCTTCAGCATCTTTTCATACACAGCATTTTGATTCATACACATTCACATTCCAATTATTTTGATTGTGTGAAGCTGCTTTGAGGCAAAGACAATTGCTAAAAGCGCTATACAAATAAAATTGAATTGAATTTTCTATTTTGTCTTGAGCCCCACTGTGTATACTACAGAAATCTATATAATATTAAAAATCCATTGAGAAAAATTATTCCTAAATATTTTTTGGCATGGCAGATTTTGTATGCCTTCTTTTATATACTGTATATAAATTGCGTTGTATGCATTACGAAGTGTAATCAGGCAGCTCTTTGTCACCACCGTGTGGCTATAGTTAAAAAAACAACAACAACTAATGATACTTATAGTCTGTCCACAAGATGGCGCTGCGCCTCAACACAAAGGCGAACGTCTGACTGCTTTGCATGGTCAAGCTCTCAGCACTGCAAACTTTGACTAGGAGCGCTGATGGCAAGGGCACAATGAATCACTTTACTGATTCGATTTTTTGGAAATATTTATCCAAAAGGAATTTTAAGAATGTTGATTTATCTGATTTACAGGTATTGTTAAAATTTAGATGTAATACCAACGAAGCCCCCAAAGGCCAAGGATGAACACAGATGGTTGCTGATTTACTGCAGCACATGTTCAGAACTGCGCATTATGGAAAACACTAACTTTCTGACTAGTCACATGGTAACTGCTACAGTATGTAATTATCAAGATGTCCATTAGGGGGATTAGTTCTTATTATTCTTATTATTTAACAATAACTGTAACTGTAAGGAGGCACGGTGGTGTAGTGGTTAGCACTGTCGCCTTGCACCTCTAGGGTCCGGGTTTGATTCCCAGCCAGGCTCGATTCCCTTCTCTGTTTGCATGTTCTTCCCGTGCTTGGTGGGTTTCCTCCGGGTACTCTGGTTTCCTCCCACAATCCAAAGATATGCATGTTATGCTAATTGGCTTTTCCAAATTGCCCGTAGTGTGTGAATGAGTGTGTGTGGCCCTGCGATGGATTGGCACCCTGTCCAGGTGCTAGGGGTCTAGCATTAATGATGGCAGATACTTCAGCCATGAAGGTCGTGAGAACTTCATGAGTTAGTTTTGTGTGACCTAGCTGAAGGAACATGCTGTCTAGTATTCTCCTTGCTATTCCTACCATCCCAGGAGCCACCCATGTGGGAAGCATGAGGTGGGTTAAATATCCAAGAGCACTCGTTTCCTGCTAGATATTTTTGAACAGTTTCATTGTCAAGGTTTGATGGGATCTGAAGCTCTTTACATGCACCAATAAAATTTGATCCACGATCTGAGCGAATTTGTTTTGCTGGACCTCGAAGAACAAAAAAGCGCCTGAGGGCATTTATGAAACTGGGTGTGTCCAGCGAATCAATTACCTCAAAATGGACTGCCCTGAAACTAAGACAAGTGAAAATCACTGCCCACCTTTTTTGCCCACCTCATTTGCCAGACCTCCCCTTGTCCGATGTGCACAGACTGGCCATGGGCCAAATACATCAAGGGCTACATTGGTAAACGGAGGATCTGTACACAACCTGTCTGACGGAAGACAATACATTCTCTGAGTCTGAAAGTAGCCACAAAGTTTCCGATAAAGGACAGAGTGATGTATGATACTATTTATGAGCCTTTTGCCACCAATGATCCACAGGCCAGCTGCACGGACAGCTCCTTCAGTGAACAAGCATCCTTGATGTTGGGTTTTCTGATAGTAGTGCCTTACTAGTAAGGATCCAATGTGGTGCTTGCCAGGTACAATTAGAGGGTATTTCTCCTCCTGATCCACTCTTGCTGTTCATCAATGAATGGATCAAGTGAAATTAATGGACTACTTTTAGGAAGTTTTTTTTCTACAATTTTTGCCATTTAAGGATTTGTCAGTGGGCGCTTTTTGGAAAACACTAGCAATGTGAATGAGGTGTCCGATTGAACGAATGAGTGATTGCCAATTAGAGAACCTAGAGATGTGATGTGATCCCAGTTTCTTGCTTATACAGTAGTAGTTGTATTCATACTAGAAACCTCTGGTCGCACCTCAACATCAATTGTAGGATTTACACTAAGGAGCTAGAGGAATCCACCAGAAATTTGGGTCCCACGATCCATGGGCTGTTTACAAGATGTGCTGCAGGAATGAACCTCGTGGTTATGTCCGCAGGATTTTGGTCAGTTCGTACATAACCCCACTCAATCTTCTTATTCTTAACACTCTGTTGTTGACATAGACGTAACAGTGTCTGGTCTGGGTCGGCCAACTCTACAGCCAACACAGGAGCACACAGTTCCAGCCTTGGGATAGTAAGCTCAGATCATAAATGACTACGGCTGGTGATGGGCTATTTCCAAAGACATGTACCTTCATGCAATACTCCAAAATATCATTGCTCAAGTAATTGTCTTGGAACCATAAAAATCTCCATAAAAAGTTCCTGTGTTCCTCTCTGACAAGAAAACAATAAAACATCTGTTGGATGTCTGCAGATATGGTGACTGACTCTTTGAGAAATCGAATGAGTAGACCTAGGAGAGAATTGTTAAGGTCAGGATTCGTTAACAGCACATCATTGAGAGAGACACCATTGTATTGGGCACTAGAATCGAATACCACCCTGATCTGTCCAGGTTTCTTTGGATTGTAAACGCCAAAGAGTGGAAGATACCCCCATTCTGCTTCTTCTCCAAGAGGTGGAGCCACCTTTGCATGTCCATTCTCAAAGATTTTTCCCATGAAGAAAATAAAGTGTTCTCTAATCTGTGGTTTTCTCTCAAAGTTGCGCAAAAGTGATGCAAGGCGTTTCATTGCCTGTGATTTATTGTCAGGAAGACATTGTCATGGATTTTTAAATGGCAATGGTTCTACCCAACTGTTGTTCTCAATTTTCCTAAACCCTTTCTCCATAATGTTCAAAAACAGTCCATCTTCAATAGACAGAGTCACTTTGTCATCATCTTTCGTATGCCCAAACACTGTGTCACCCAAACGGTTCATTTTATGTGCTGGAACAGGTCTGAAGGAATAATTGTATCTGTATTTCGCCTGTAAGATGTTAGGACTTTGTGCGAAAAGGGAAGGTAGTCCATTATCCAATGTCTTTGTATAAAGTGTGCTAACTGTGAATGGCTTATGGATTTTCCAAGGCAGACGTGGCCTACAATGGCCCATCCTAAGTCAAGTTTTTGCGCATATGGTAAGTCATGCGGGCCATTGATTAGTTTACGCACCTTATGCAGACTGAGAACATCCCGTCCAAGGAGAAGTATAATGTAAGCATTTGGATCGATTTCTGGGATAAGGGGTGCTACTGATTTAAGATGTGGATAGTTGAGTGCAGCAGAAAATGAAGGGATATTAGATCGGTTATTGGGAATCTCTATCAGTTTACACTCAATCAGATCTGGAAGTGGAAGGCTGATCTGTCCATCCATGGATTCGATTTGAAAACCACTGGCTCGTCTTCCTGTTGTTTCCATAATGCCAGCACAGGTTCTTAGTGAATATGGAGAACTAGAGCTTTGGATGTCAAACACAACTCAGAACGAGCCAATGATCTGTTACTTTGCTCATCAAGTATTGCATAAAGTTTCACTGCTTTATCACAGCAACCACTAGGATAGATCTTGGCAAGGCAGATTTTTGAACATGACCTGTTAGTTAAACCACCACCACAGACTTGGGTGCAATGAGCTGAGATTTCAAGATCTCCCTCCCCGCCATGCTCTGGATGGGGGCTTGTGTCCTTAGTTGAGAGTGCTGGATCTTGGTGAAGAGCGGTGTCATGCTTTTCGCTACCACATTCTATACATTTGACATAGGCTTTGCAGTTTTTAGCAATGTGTGATGAAGATGTGCAACATCTGAAGCAAATTCCATTCTTTTTTAAGAATGCTCTACGTTCTTCAAGAGACTTTTCTCTGAAGACACGACACTTGTGAAGAGGATGTGTCTTTTTGTGTATGGGACAAAACTTGTCACAATCATTACCTTTATTGCAGTGTCTGTCTATATTAGAGGTGACAACAGGTGACACATCAGTTTTATGTACTGAAATCTCCCTCTGTTTAGGCTGTTTCCATGAAGTTAGGTTTGGGAGAGCATCTGCACGTACTGTGAATTTGAAACTTGGGTCATTTCTGATCCTTGCCTGTTGACTAATAAACTCAACAAACACTTCAAATGGAGGGAATGGAACACAGAGTTTAAATAGTGAATCGTCAATCACCTCAGGTGAGCCATAACATTCCTCTAGTCTGGCCCATATCAAATGTAACCCTCTCTCATGGTTATTCGCATTCACAGACTCTTTTCCAAGTCACTTGACAAGAAGGTCAATTTCTTCACTGAATGTCAAATCTAAATCTCTGATAGCATTCTTAAAAGAACAGCGCCACGGCCCTGTAACTTTCTGGTTGATCCTTGAATTCCAGTAGCCCTGTAGAGACAAGTTAACGGCGTGCTAAGTAACGCACAAAGTCATTCATATTAGAATTATTATGTACTGTAAGCAGCAGCAGTTGCACATGCGGAAGAAGTGTTGCCCACGGGATAAAGTACTTGTGGGTTAGGTGGTAACGGCTGGTTGACGTACCCTGTTTGGTTGTCTGAAAACGGTTCGACCCCAGGCATTGAAATAGATGGGCTATTTGATTTTACTTGCTGCATGACATACAGTAATCTTTAGTGCGTTGTACTGCATCCACTGGAGTATGATCTTGCATGAGTCTACAACTTAATCTTTCACTGTGATGCCCAACAGCAGCTTCAAGTGCATCAGCCTTTGCTACAGCCACAGCAGTTTCTTTCTTGCTTTAACATATCCATAGAAGTTTCTAAACAAGCTTTCTATTTTTACTTTCATTATTTTCTTTCTCAGCAAATTATAGACGGGCTTTTGCAGCCTCTGCCTTTGCACGTGCTATTGCTGCAGCAGAACTTGTTGAATTATTTGAATGTTGTGTGGATGCACAAGACCTGATCTTCCAGGTTGCTAAGCTTTTCTTCGACATAATTCGAAGAAAATAAGCTTACTTGCTTGATGGTGTATAGAATCAGGTTGAACTTCGATGTCCTGCTCGACAGAGCTGTTGTTTTACTGTACTGTCCTCTATATATGTCCTCTGTATATTTTGACAGCGAGCTAAACTCCACCCTCATTAAAATGACAGACACGGTATGTCTCTTTCCAACTTTTAATAAGGATAGGGTAAAACTATGAAATAAAGAAAGAAAACAATAAACAATATAAGTATACATACTCGATATTTACACAAATAAACACCTTTAACAAATGCCATATTCCCCAATATCAATTTAACAGGTATGTAATAATAAGCAAAGGACATTACAATTCTCAATCCCATGTGAAAATGCAGCTAATATAAACAAATATATGTAATAATCAAATGCTATAAAATATAGATGAATAAGAAAAATAAACATACCAACGAAGCCACCAAAGGCCAAGGATGAACACAGATGGTTGCTGATTTACTGCAGCACATGTTCAGAACTGCGCATCATGGAAAACACTAACTTCCTGATTAGAGACAACCATTAACAAGCGATTAGTTCTTAATAATTATTTAACAATAACTGTAACAGAACATAATAATGATATTTTACTCTGAATTTACAAAAATATATTTCATATTTATCAGGAATGTCCAATCACTTTCACAAATAAATAACTGTAGTTAATGTCACTCTGTTTGATAACAATAATAATAAAAAATATAAATTTTTTAAGTTTAATTGAATGTGACATTGACATTCTCATCAACCCTATAAACATCCTACAAAGCCACCATGAACCCTAGCTTGGAAAACCTTTGTATATTATGACATACAGTAAATCATATTAACACATGCACATTTTTGTCCATTTTAATATAAACACATGGACAGCTGTTCATTTATGCATTTACCCGGCCATTAAATCAGGTTGCAGCAGTGCAACGTATAAAATCATGCAGATACAGGTCAAGAGCTTCAGTTAATTTTCACATCAAATATCAGAATGAAAAACATGTGTTCTTTGTGACACTGTGGCATGGATGGTCTGTACCAGATGGGCTGGTTTGCGGATATTAGAAACTGCTGATCTCCTGGGATTTACACACAGAACTGTCTCTAGAATTTATACAAGGTGGAGCGAAGAAAAAGAAAGCAGTAAGGCTGAAGCACCTTACTGATGAGGGAGATCAGAAGAGAATGACAAGACTGCAAGACTGGTCTGAGCTGACAGGAAGTCTACAGTAACTTAAACAAGCACTCTTTAGAACTGTGGTGAACAGGAAAGCATGTCAGAATGTGTGTAAGACCTTAAACCTTGAGGTGGCAGGAAAGACTACATCATCTCCTGTCAGCACAGGCACAGGACATCATGGACACAGACTTACTGAAATCTAGAAAAAGACCAGGTGATTTTTTTCCCCTCCAACTTTCAACTTATAAGTTTGCGCCCAAGATAGGCTCACATTCCCATTCCTGGGTGGAACTTGATATGGCCTTTTACCTTTACCTCAAGGTTAGATGATTTGATGGGTGAGATGCTTTTCTGCTCACCCTGATTGTACAGAGTGGTGTACGTATATGTCACTATGAGTTGGTGTCCAGGTGTTCCTATTAAAGTGAGGAGTTCATAATGAAATCCATCCATTCATCTAGGAACCTAGGGACCTTGGAGACCAATGGTGATGACCATTGCATTTATTACCATTTTTACACACACATTCACATATTACTTGTAATTTGGGAATGCAATTAGCCTAATCTGAATGTCTTTGGACTGTGAAAGAAAAGTGGAGTACGCCGAGGAAACCCACCAAGAATGGAGAGAACATGCAAACTCCATGCACACAGATCTTGAAGCGGGAATCGACAGTGCTAACCACTTAGCCACCATGCCACCTTTATACTAAAATACTTTGGATATAAAAATGACAGTTAAGCTCTTTATCATTAGATGTGATGCTAAGTGAGAGAGAGAGAGAGAGAGAGCACTAAAGCACTGCTGCATCGACCTCTCTAGTTGGTAGTGATGTAAAAGGTTAAATTCTGTCAGGATCAAACAGGCTAACTTGTCCTCATTGTAATGATTGATTTTTAGATTTAGTTTCATGTTTTTCAGCTTGAAGTATTCCACATTTGTGACCTTCATGCACAAAAAGTTGAGGGCAATCAGTAGCTTTTTCTCATATTAGCATGCTCAGATAAACAGAAAGAGTAATTAAAGTAATGTTACATCCAGTTATCCCTAATGCAACTCCAATAAATGTCAGTCATTCATTAGAGACATCATGGCATTGACCTTAAGTCACCCAGCAGCATGACGTCATTCTGCACACTTTATTTCTGTGATGTGATGAGATGTGACTTGGAGCAGAGAGGACATGGATGGAAAGATCGAGTGGGGGGTATGAGAGAGAGAGAGAGAGAGTGTGCGTGTGTGTGTGTGAGAGAGAGAGAGTACGTATGCGAGTGTGTGTGTGTGTGTGAGAGAGAGAGAGAGAGAGAGTGCGTGTGTGTGTGAGAAAGAGAGAGTACGTATGCGAGTGTGTGTGTGTGTGTGTGAGAGAGAGAGAGAGAGCGTATGCAAGAGTGTGTGTGTGAGAGAGAGAGAGAGTGTGTGTGTGTGTGAGAGTGAGAGAGAAATATCATTGGACGAAGGGGGCGTGTCTCCGTACGTCCGCGCGAGACCACGGACTCATAGCTGCCGCTCCACGCGCGCGCCTTTGCTTCACTTTCAACTTCAAACGCTCGAGCGCGCGCGTGCATCTTTACGACTATCCACGAGCGTTTTTGCTTTTTTTTTTTTTTTTTAGTCGTTTATTTTTTGGAAAGTCAGCTGTTTCAGCCGTCTTCATCCCTCCAGAATTCAGGTATGTCACCGGTACATGACCAGTATAGCGCGCGGGATGTTTGCACAAACTTTACACTCTTTTAAGAAGCGTGTCAGTGTACTGAGGAGAATTAAAGAGGAAATAAGGTTTAGGATTGAAAATATATATTTTTTTAATTGCATGAACATATTGTTTGTTCCGAGGTTCAGTGGGAAGCATTTCGCAGGAGCGCAGCGTCCCGCTTTATCACCGGTGTTTGGGAGCGCGCGCGCGCGCGCGCGTGTGTGTGTGTTTTGAGGACGGACTTCAAATCGATATAACCGGTTTAACAATCTCATGCATGCACGATATCATCCATAAATGCCCTTTCGTCCCATAAAGCCCTTTAAAATAGCAGTTGGTTTATTAAAATAAAAATACAAATAGCATCATATAATGTACATGATACAATGTGACTATAAATAACTTATATAAAAACTGAATGAAAACTCTATGATCATGCACTTACATTTATACAGAGTGTATAACATTAGACATTGTCCCAAAAACATCTGATTCAGAAATCTGGTTAATTTTTATGAAATCATATTAAAATTAATTTTTCTTCTAATATTTACCCAACAAGATTAATCTGTGTCCTGCTCAATACACAGTTAAGCTGTGACATATTAATAATAGACGATTCTTTTCTTCTTTTACACTCCGATGAGAGCGGTACTAAACTGTACCATTTTCTTCCCACTGGAGTACTGTAGGTACATTTATGTTTAAGCGTTTATTATGTAATAAATACTGTTTACCTGGATACATGGGTAAAGCGTATCTTTAACAAAATAAAGATTTAAGGTATAATTTGGACTGTAATTACCTTTTAGAATGACACTTTGAATACACACATCTTTACACACCTTTCAAGTTAAAAGGTACAAAATTAGAGACTGCTGCCCCAACAATGATGAAGGGAATGGGACAATTTAATACACCCCTGTCTTATTTTTTCTTACAGTGTACAGATATTATTATTGCATTTTTGCCTGTAGGCTTTTCATTGCTTACAATTTAGCAAATTAGGATAAGAAATAAAAAAGGAAGACAGTGCGATTTCGAATTCAGGTGTCATTAGTTTTTTTCTTGCTAAATACCTTTTTTGAGCTTAAACGTGGGAACAGGACTGGACAATGTGGTACAAATATTGTGATACGTTAACTGTAGGCACGCACACATTTTCATCGTTCCCAGAAAACATCAATTCTGCTATACCACAATTTTTACTTGTTATTATAAATACTACAAATAATGCAAAGTAACTCCATCTTAGTGTGTGTATATATGTACTGTAAAAAGCTTTGAATGTAGTTTTAATTAAAAGATTAAAAGCATGTGTGTTTAAGGTTGTAAGATGTGTATTCAGTGTCCTCTACATCTTCATCTCATTTTCTGTCCTCTGATCACAGTTAAGCAGAATGCCACTGCTCTGTTCAATATTCCAGGTGTGTGTGTGTGTGTGTGTGTGTGTGTGTTTACCTCTCAGTCGATTTGGAACCCTGGGCATCATGAAGGTTCACGTTGCCAGCACGGAGACGACTGGACGCTGAGCCTCATCTGCTTCTCATCTCAGTTCAACAGTGCAAGTGATCTGAGCTTCATTCACGCACAGCCAGCCAAAACGGAGTTCCTTTGAGTGTGTGTGTGTGTGTGTGTGCGTGTGTGAGTGTGTGTGAGTGAGCGTGTGTGCTGTTGGCATGGCTTTCACATTGTCGGAGATCATGGCTGCACGACGACAGCAGCAGTCTCAAAGAGGAGCGAGAGGAGCGGTGGAGGTGGACGAGTACAGTTCAAACCCTACTCAGGCCTTTACCTTCTACAACATTAACCAGGGACGCTTCCAGCCACCTCACGTCCATATGTAAGTCTCTTCTTCTTTTCTTCTGTCGTTCTCACACTCACATCTCATTGCATAACCCTTTAAATAATTAACGACGCACTGTTGTGTAGGGCTACAGCAGGCCAATATGAAAGGAATAAAGCACTTGGAGGCATGTTGTTGTAGAAAAACAATCAATTATGGAGTAATGCTGTGATTTATTTTTCTCTTATTTGTCCACAATTGCAATGTTCTATCTATAACAATATAACATAATCATTATATTTGATGCATTTATAGTTAAGTTTAAGGTTGTTGAACTTTACCTCAGACTGTTACTAAAATGCTGACACTGAAGATTCCTTGCATAAATGATAAGTAAAGGTCGGTGTACATTAAACTTCACTGTGGAACCAATTACACACTTTTTAATCCAGTTTATGTGAAGTCAGCATTAAAAGTCCCTCACCTATTAGAATAGGTGAATTAATAGAAATTACTTCTATACATGCCATACCAACATACCATTCTAAGCGTTTTTATACAAACTTCATGCTCTTAAAATTTTTTATTAAGTTTACATTTTATGTAATGACATCTCACTTTGTCACCACATCTGAACAACAAATAAGGTACATATCAGTATGTTGCTTCAAATTTATTGACCACAGAAGATTGCAAAGTGAAAATGGTGTTTTAAGGACACAGGTCACTGGGGTGGTACTGTTTAAGGTATGCCTCAAGAGTACATTTCAAGTCCAGGGTACATCTCAAGTCCAGAGTATGTCATAAGTTAGGGGTATCAAGGCAAGGGTGATGTCTCTAGTCAAAGGGGAAGTGGGTCAAGTCAGCAAAAAATTTCAAGGGATCTTGTCAAAGGGTAAATCTCAGGAGAAGATTTCATCTGACATTTTAAGGCAGGGGGATGTCTCGTGGCAAGTTTGAATCCCAAGTCATGGGTACATCTCAACTTAGGGGGACATCTCACGACAAGGGTTCAAGGGTATGCTCAAGTCAAGAGAACATCTCAGGGGTACGTTTCAAGTCATTAGTTTGTCTCAAGGCAAGGGTACATGTCAAATCAAGGTCAAGGTTATGGGTACTGTACATCTCAAGTCATTGGTAGGTCTCAAAGCAAAGGGTATGTTTCAAAGGCCAAGTACGTCCCAAATTGGGGTTACAGCTCAATGACATGTCTCAGGTTAAGAGTTCATCTTAATGGTAAGTCAAGGGTAAGTCCTCCAGCACTGTTGGGGACACATCATTGAATTTTATGGACTGTTATTGTACCTTTAGTAGGAACAAAAATGGTGACCATACTGTAACATGTTTTGTAGTTAAATGCAGTAAATGCTTACTGCATCTGATAATCCAGTGATGAGTAGTTACATCAGGGGAAAAGCAAATCAGCTCTCTGACTCTGCACAACATGTAGTGTACACAGTCTCTAACAGTGTGTGTGGTGCAGGTAGGTAGGCAGGTAGGTAGGTAGGCTGACCCAGCAGTAGTTACTTTTAAGTGGGCCACTCTTATTCAAATGTATTTCCCACTCCTCTAGAGACATGCTGCTGCTGCGTCTGCAACCACAAGCCTCCTGAGAACTCCATATAACTCCTGTTTCTTCATAAAAATACTCCTTCTTTTCCTTTTCAATTTCTCTCTCTCACAACTGTTCTTTCTCTCAGGGTTGATCCATTACCCCATGACACCCCCAAGCCACCAGGTTACACTCGCTTTGTGTGTATCTCGGACACACACTCGCGCACCGACTCTATTCAGATGCCGTACGGTGACGTGTTGCTGCACGCAGGAGACTTTACTGAGCTTGGCCTTCCCAGTGAGGTCAAGAAATTCAACGACTGGCTCGGTGAGAATGTACTCATGTCAGCTATGATACACACACATACACACACAATCTCTCTGCTTATAAGTACGATGCATGCAGGGTTTGCACAATATTCTTATTGCTCATACTACTTTTACTTTTCTTTTTGCATACATTTTTTATTTATTTGATATAATGAAGTAGAAGCAGGAGGATGAATCATTTATTCAGCCCAAACTCCTTAACATAGAGTCTGTGCTCTTACTGTACGTCCTGTCTCTTCTTTTTTCATTCTGTTACTGTACATTCTTTTTTCTTTTTTTATTGTATCTTCTTTTTCATCTTTTTTCTGTTATGTGTTGTGTATTATCACTTTAACATGTCTTTCTTTCTTTCTTATTCCACCTTTGTAGACGCATCTTTCTTTTTAGTAATTGCCTTGACATCCTCTTTCTTTCTTTTTTTCCTTTTCTTTCTTTCTTTCTTTCTTTCTTTCTTTCTTTCTTTCTTTCTTTCTTTCTTTCTTTCTTTCTTTCTTTCTTT
>JAQQZT010000004.1:5495441-5512196 GCA_030068275.1 Clarias platycephalus | reverse complement strand
ACAAATATATAAAATGCAAAATTCACTTTTTAGTCATGTTCAGACATTCAGATGGGTCTTCAGCATGTGTGTTTAAACACAAAAAATATACCCCAATTTTTTTTCAATAATTGTATTGGCTCTGGCTTAAACAAGCCAATTAGACCCCACCCACACACACACACCCACCCACACACACTTACTAAGTTACTCATCACAAGTATTGTGCTCACATTTCTTTAAATCTACATTTACTTACTGTCTGAAAGCTAGTCTTTCCATTTCGTATAAGATTCATTTTAAATCACAGCCTCATAGTTAAGTTAAAATAACGTTCTGGTGTAGACTCCAGTCATAATCGTATGATGCTCGGGCAGCACGATTTGATTTAAAAAATACAAAAAAATCACATTGCGAGTGATTAAAACTGTTCGGTGTTCTCTAGCCTCAGTTTTCTCTCTCTTGACATTATCATGTTAGCGAGTAACCGTAAAAAGCTAACTCCTGAAAGCATTGATGTTTGCTGGCTGCTTCCGAGAGCTGACACTGGAGACTCCTTCCATAAATGTTAAATAAATGCTTCCTAACAGAAAACATTATCATATCATTTTTCAGAGATGGGGGGAAAAATCGATTCAGTAATAGTGCCATTCTTTTGTGTGGTAATTCATGTATCGTAACACTGAATACAAAATGTTCTCAGAAAAATTCTTTGAAATTTACATTTGTTTGTATTTGAAGTGTTAAAACGCTGCAGTTCCTCTATAATCCTACAGGTGGAGCACCTTAGCACAGTGTCCTGTTTGGGAGGAGCGAATGATTTGATTAGAACAATTAACAATCTAAAAACAAGTATTGAATCGAGATAGTTATGACATCATGATACCAACAATCGCGATACAATACAAATCGGATCGGCAGCTCCCGTACCTATTTTTTTCTCTACAATTTTTTGTTGTGTCATCTGTAACAAACGAGTTACTATAGCAACGATAACGCATTATAACTCTTATATAAAGCTGTGATTTGACTAAAATCCAGCACTAGAGAATCAGGGCTGCTGTTTGACAATATTATCTGACCAATCAGGAGGAAGAATTCAGCAGCGCAGTGTTGTAAAGCTAACAGATTTCATGCTTGTGGTTCAGTACGAGCTGACCCTGCGCGGCGCCGTGAGCTAGTTTTGGACGGATTGATTTAACAGGATGTCGAGCGGAGAAATTAGTAGTCCAAGTTTGTCACTGATCAGTTGCCTCGTCTCATCCCCCCTCCACACCCTCCCTCCCTCTGTCCCCCTCTTTTCCCTCTCCATTTGTCTCTAGGCACTGAGCTGGTTTGAACATGGCAGGGGGCTCAGCGATTTCTGCTGAGCACAACACGTGCCGAATTTGGACAAAGACTGATGAAGCGTGCACTGTAGCTCTCCGCGCTCCCTGAATCCGCTCGGTGGCTGTTGTGCTGTTATGCTGTTGTGCTGTTGTGTGTGTATAACTGTTATTTGAAAAAGTTCATCTAAATGATGTTGATGAAGACTTTGAGGAGCCCGTCACGCAGTAAGCCACGGATAGTGGAGGGAAAAAGGCAGAGTGGAGAGAGAAGCGCTGTTTTTTCCACATGAAAATAAAAATCGAAGACGTGTCAGCTACGCAGTGACTCCACGAGAAATAATTAACGGCAGACATGCAAAAGACTCCGTAATTAGATTTTTTAATTATTGAGAATTTGCTTCTCCTCTGTAGCGTCCCAATTATAGAGATGCCTCTTTTAAAAAAAAATTGCAAAAGAGAGGCAGCATGAAAGAATGAAGAAACAAAAGAGTCCCCTTTCTTCTTAAATCTTGTGTGTTTGATGAGTCACAGCTCCTCGCTGCTGAAGGCCACATGCTCTACACTGCTAATGAACACCCTTGATTGGGGGGATTGATGAGGAGGGAGGAGAGGAATGATGAAGATGGTCAGATGAGCTGAGCGCCGTATAACGATCAGGCTGTTTGTTGTAGTTGTTGTGCGTTTTTGGTTAGATTGAGTTTTTTGGGAGGTGTAAGAGGTGTGCGTTTCATTGCTTGACCTTGCCTGTGTGCCTTGGTGAATTAATTAAGGTGCGCTTTAATGCGGAGTGCGAATTGGGACGAGGCGAGAGATTAGCACGGCGGAGACCGGGTCTCTCCTCGGGGAGCGAACTCGCTGCTTCGACTATGTAGGGCCGGCCACAGGGGGCCGCACTCAATTAACAGCTGTCACAGTGTGGAGCATGCACATGTGGAGCGCCCCCTAGCCATGCCAAAATACACACATCCCTCACACACAAACAAGAATATTACTGAGGAGAGGATTATCCAGGGCTTTATTGAATTTTGTCATTTACCTTAAAATGCTTCCTCTGGTTTTTTTTTTTTTTGGTATTTACAGTTCAATTTATATTTTATAATTTCTTTTATATGATTTTAGTCTTTTAATTGTTTTATTTTGTTGTGCGGACTGGATATTCCGCTGTGGCGACCCCTTGCCGGGAGCTGCCGAAAGACCAACAACAATTGTTTTATTTTGTTAATGCCAAAACTTATTATAAATTATGAAATGATTTTAACAAGTCAAAATATCTTGAAATATTAATGAATATTGTAAGATTGATCTGTTGATTGATATTATTAATATTTATCATTAAAAAAAATTTTTTTAACTAATATTTAAAAAATATACATATTTACTAATATCAAGTTTAAAATAGTATCATTTTGTTGGCAGATCATTTTATTATTTTCAAATATTTATTTATCAAAAAAGAAAATCCAAAGCTTGAAATGACAAAACATTTCAAAACATCTTAAAATACGAGAAAATGTATTTACTATTTCTATTTTTTAATATTTGGTTCATAATAAAAACAGTAAATACATTTCCTCATAGTAAAGGTAGTTTAAATTATCTAAACCATCATATGTTAATTTATCCTGTGCACAATCTTTATTACTTAATTATACATCCTTTTAAACCTCTACATGTATGAAAATTGCCCTATAAACCGTAAAGTGTATTATTCTTATTCTTATTATTTCTCCCTTATTTTTGATGTAACGTTAGTTATTTTCTGCTTATTATGGGCTGCCCTGCGTCGATCGGGTGGAGAGATTCCTTCCATCGCCAAGTGAGAACTATTATAATTACCTGAGCTGAATTTGGTTCTCAACCAAGAGTGCAAAACAAGGATATGTGGGTGGCACCAGAAATATCTCCGCCCACAACTGTTTAAACACAATCGTTATATAAATCATCCTGATATTCTTTTTAGAAAAATCCCTCTCATGATTTTCTGCCTCCGGAGATAAAGCATAGGCAAGAATCCTCCTTATTGCCAGATTGATGCCATGCATTATTTCCTCTGCATGAATGATAAAAAAAATCAGCTCGCAAGCTAAGCCATGTTAGCAGATATTAGCTATGACTGGAAAGAGTGTTGTTATGGTTACAGTGTGTGCATTATAAGAGCTGTTTTTTTCCCCCATATCAGGATATAAGGACTTTAGCCAGCTTGTTTTCTGTTTTAAAATGTCACCATGTGTGACTGAGCACACTCATCCAAGTACAAGGAATCAGGTCTTGTGGGCGGGGCTTGAACTAGTGGAGACTACTGATTGGTCACTCATAATGATAACAGAATTGTACTAGAATCGGTTTTCTGTTAAAACACTACAGCTCAGACGTGCTTAATATCACAGTGAGTGTGGTGCGAAATTTGTTTCTTTTGCAAATATCTTCTTTAAGCCAGACTTTTAATGCAGTATCACAATTTCATTCTAAACGTATTATTGTATCACATGCTATTAATTTTTACATCCACAATGTTTTATTGTGTGATTTACCTGTGCACTAAGTTACTAATGCACTTTTCCCTCATTATCTCCTCAGTTTAATCGCCTGACAATTTCCACCTAGTAGTGCTGTGCAGTTGAATCGATTATGCAATTTAATCAGCCTTTTGTTGATCTATTCAATTAATTGTTGAGTCAGTTCTTAATTCAGAATCAATTGAAGCTTTTTGTCGGAGTAAACTTTTAAATGTTAAATTCTTTAATTTCTTTAATGAATTCCTTAAATATATATATCACAGTCTCTACACAACATGCAAACTGCTTACATCTTTTGTGTCTTGCACGAGTATCACTTCTTATTCTTCAATAATAGGTTAGTGTAATTTCTCCATGCACTGGACCGGAGAGTGGTCCAGACGATCACAGAAAAAAAGATTATTGCTTTGTGTAGGATAGGACATTTTAAAAAATGTAATATAAATCATACATTTATTTTTATTAAAATTTTAATAAAAAAAAAAAAAATTAATCTACAAGTTACACAGCATTACAGCATGTTACTTTTATTCATTTCAAATCCTTTAAAATCTTTAAGTAATATAGTTGCTCGGGACAAATCAGAAAAATAAAATTAGAAAATAAACATGTCATATCGTATTGAATTTAAATTTGCAATGCCCCAAAATGTACTTAAATCGACTTGCCAGTCTACACGTACTGTAATTCACAGCCCTCGGTATAGATACAGTAGCTCCCAACTAAAATGTGCTTCCTCTGAGACACATGGAAACAAACAACAATCTTTTCAAATTACCGCTGTTAAATACAGTATGCTGTGTCACCGAAAAGCATCAAACACTCAGAGGAAGGCGCGTTTGCCCTCTTCCACATGACTGGCTCCTGTCGATGTACGGCTGTGGCTGTAGGACTCTATCTCTAATGGTTGACAGAATTCCCAATAGCATTTTACTCAAACCGAGCATCAGTATGGGGAAGAAATGTGGTTTAAGTGACTTTGAACGTGGCATGATTGATGGTGGCTGGTCTGAGTATTTCCCAAACTTCTGCTCTACTGGGATTTTCACGCACAACCATGTCCAGAGAATGGTCTGTAAAAGAGAAAATATCCAGCGAGCGGGGGTTCTCTGGGCGGAAATACCTTGTTGATATCAGAGGAGAATAGAGACGCAAAGAGAATCTCTGAACGCACAACGCGTCAAACCTTGAAGCAGATGGACTACAGCAGCTGAAGTCCACATTGATTGCCAGTCCTGTCAGCAAAGAACAGGGAACTGAGGACATGGATTCCCCTAAATTGAACAACAGAAGATTGGAAAAAACGTTGCCTGGTCTGATGAGTCACAAAATTGGCATGGTAGGGTTAGAATTTGGCCTAACAACATGAAAGCTTGGGTCAATGGGTCAGGCTTATGGTGGTGGTGAGATGACTGTATTCAAATGGCCTTCAGAGTCACCAGATCCTAATCCAATACAGCAGCTTTGGGATGTGGTGGAACGGGAGATCCACATCATTGGTGTGCAGTTGACAAATCTGCAGCAACTGCGTGATGCTATCACATCAATAAGGAATATTTCCATCACGTTGGTTAACCCGGTTCTGAAAGCAAAAAGGGTCCAATCCAGGACAAGCAAGTGGCCAGTGAGTTTATATAAAATTTTGTGGACATCATTGGCTTTTATAGAACACGCCACTTTGCTGTCTTTAACCTCTACCACAAAACTGATGCTTTGCCTTGGCATTAGATGGTGTGAGCACTGTCCCACATCAAGGTCTAATAAACACACTTTCACAACTAGGAGGAGGCAACTTGCGCTTCTTCCCCTCCTCTCTTACTCCCTTATCGTTCTCCCTCCCACCGCTATGCCTTCTCTCTCTCTCCCTCTCTCTCTCTCTTTCTCTCTCTCTCCCCTTTCTTTTTTCCTCACTTCCTTTCTCCCCCAACAAAGAACTTTGAAATAATTTGAGTCTCCTGGGTTTTTACACATTCTAATTTCGACTAAATGGGACATCTGTTTGAGAAAGGGAAGATTTGCTGCGGTTGCTACGGCAACTATCACTCCGTGGGAAAGAAATAAAGAAGAGAAAGGGGAAAAAGGGTCCAGCAGTTTTACAGATTGACTTCATGGTAGACTTTACTAACACTAACACTATGTCCATCTGTTAAATTTTCATTCATTCCATCACGAATGTGTTTTTTTTTAAATGTATTTATCCCTCGTTCTTTTTGTTGTTTCTTTGCTTTCTCTCTCTATGTACAGTTTCTTTATAATGCAAAAGAAGGAAATGATGGCATGTGAGACCATTACCATTGTGCATTAAGAGTTCTGCCAATTACAGTAGATGAGAAAAAATGTCATCTTTAATCTCACACACACACACACACACACACATGCACAGAAACTGCATTATAATGCAGAGCTTTCATCTGTCCTAAAAGCTGCTCATTAGTTTTGATGATTGATCATTATTTAAGAATCTGTTATCGCAGCAATCATAAATTTTTAATTGCATCTTGCGGTGTTGGTCTTAGCAGACAGAACTCTGACCTTTCATACTGTATGTTGCGCTAAAAAGTTGTGCATAGACAACATGTTTACCCTCTGTACAAGACACACATGGCCACCCAGCATAGCCTAGATACATCTTCTGTACCTGGTCACGGGGCCTGGAGCCTATCACTGGAGACTTACGGCACAATGCGGATACACCCTGGACAGAGTGCCAATCCATTGCACACTACAGAGCAATTTGGGAACGCCGCTTAACCGAATCTGCATGTCTTTGCACTGTGGGAGGAAACCAGACTACCTGAAGGAAACCCACCGAGCACATGCAAACTCCACACACATAGACCCTGAAAAAAAACAAAAAAACCCTCACCTACAGTACCTGTAGCCTTAGTATTCCTGAAGAGCTTGATTAGCTTGTTCAGGTGTGTTTGATGAGGGTTGGAGCTGAACTCTGCAGGTTTGCGGCTCTCCAGGACGGAACTTGCCTACCTCTGGTCTAGATGATAGGGCCTACATGTTTGTGTTGCACAACTTGGAAGGTGCATGAACTGTTTTTGATCCCTTGAAAATGTATTAAAAATGGTGTTGAGAATCTTGATTTAATTCACCAGACTTTTGCATTACTGTTCCTTGGCTCACATAAAAAAAATGTCCATCTCTTTGATTGATGTATCCTACGGTTCTTGTGTCTAAATGTTTATAGATGCTGAAGGACGTAATGCATCTCAACGCCAAAGATTTAACTCTCAAGCCTGATTATGTAATGTTTCAGGACCAGTTGTTAATTTCCCACCATGAGCAAGAACCAGTTTCCGGACAGACTCCTTATGTGTGGAGTAGCTGTGTGTGTGTGTGTGTGTGTTAGTGTGAACCTCCACACCCAATTTTATCTTTTTTTCGGAGAAGCCCCCAGGGCTAGCACCCTCCCTTCCATCTTATCATCCAGAAGGCAATAGTTTTGTATCGCTCCAAGCATCACCATATGACACTTTTTCTTGCTAGCTAACAAACACACACACACACCCACACACACACATCCGGAAGCAGCCACTCATGATGGTGTTATTCTGCACCTGCTCCTCACAGTTCAGACTTGAGGGGCCTGGCAGTGGCATAAACAACGCGCGCACACACACGCACGCACACACACACACACACACATAATCACACATACTCTTCCCACATTAGTTCTATCCGAGGCTGTTAGCGAATTGGAGTGACATCTGGTTCTTCATTTGTGCTTTTGCTCTCTCTGTCCTTCCATCGCCATCCTTCCACATCACATCTATTCCCCGATCACATTTTTTCCCCTCTCCCTCGTTCCCATTGCTCTTCTCCCGAGTTGTTTCTGGCAGCAGATGCATCGTACCTCCTCTGCCACAACATGTACTGTACCACTGTACCTGCCTTAACGTATTGGCAACATAATTATAAAGCATGCATGTGTTTGAGGCCTTCCAGTGGGAGCTCATTAGTAGTGCGCAATGTGTCGCTTGGAGTCCCACTCGTCTCCCTGTGCTCTTATGGTCCCTCTGAAAGACGCAGAATGAAGATAGAGACATAGAACGAGACAAGGAAGCCTTTGTTAAGTAAAATGTCTGGAGAATTTTCAGTGTTGTACAGATCAGCTTAGCTCTAATGGTAGAGGCATTTCTTCTATAAAATAGATTTCCTCCGAAAAATCTACTTGGCACTTCAGTGGAATGGAAGAAATACTGGACAGTACAATACAATGAAAGATACACTTGAGCACACACACCGGCAGCTGCAGCTCTGACAGCTTTATTCCTGTCTCCAGCCCCGTCCCGTCATTGGTCGCGTTCACCTGTCTTGTGTTAGAGCGTGAGGTTCAGTCCTTGATTAATCCCGTTATCACAGTTTTTTCACCATCACCTCTCTGTAACTTTGTTCTTGTGGTTGTTCCGGGTTTTCGGACTCTTTTGTGATGGGCCAAAAAAAAGTTTACACACTCGTGTTGGTTGCCGCATGTTACACAAGTTCCCTGATCCGTCTATTATCCACACACACACACACACACACAGCCAGTTATACGTACACTACAGGCAGTTTGGATTGTGGGAGGAAACCAGATTGCCCAGAGGAAACCCAAAAGCACCGGGAGAACATGCCACCTCCACTGTCATGAGACTGGTGGTGAGATTCAAACCCCTAACCGTGAGTGTGTAAAACTGTGAGTGGTAAGTAGTGAGACACCATGTGACCACCCTGATTGTCATTTTAAACTGAATTAAATAGAGAAGGCTTTGACCCAACACCATCAGGTCGCTGTTAAGCTGATACAAGGAAAATATGATGAATTGTATATCTAAAAAAAAGTATCATGCATTTTTAATAAATATTTTGTGTATAACGTGTTTAAAATGTTGTCAGTACCCAATAGCCTAGGGATCTTATTAACCCCTAATGGTTATGTTCTTAAAAATCATATAATCATCACCGTGGCAATCAGACAAAATAATCAGGAATATCAACATTGTACTTAGATAAGGTGATAAATTAGCAACAAAAAGCAAATCTGAAATGAAATGACTGAAATGTCTTTCTAATTACACCTGGCATCAACTGCTAAGCGAATTCCCCTCACGTTTGCGTCACAGCTCATCATGACGCGAATCTCGCTGTTCGTAAAACATCTTACATGAAATACACTTACATTTCTGTGGCCTTGTTACAAAAAAAGAACAATTTGGAAGTTGCTTTCCGTGAACTCTTGCACACATTGTATGAGGTGTTATCAAGTGCAGTTTGTATGGCTCTAACTTGGTGAGTGTTTTTCTTATTTATTTATTTTTTATAAGGTGTGTGTGAGCATATGTGTGAGATTGTATGTTGAAGGCAAACAGTCTTTTATATTTGACAAACTCCAACTGTCTGCAATCTGCATCTTAGTCTCAGATAAACCTTTCAGTCAATCACTGGTGCACACACACACGCACACACACACACACACACGGAGACACATACAGAGACACATGTCGGCGTCTACCACTTTCACACTCTCCAGAATCTGAAATTACAGCTTCGGCCTCATCCAAAATTGACTGGGAGGGGGGATGGTGGGGGGCGGGGTGGGGCAACTGGAGGAGGAAGAGTGAAGGCGGCGATTAGGTTGTCTCTTTTTGACATCAAACTTTATTACAGTGCATCAGCAGACACAGAGTGGGCATGAGCGACTGAGCGAGCGACTGAGCGAGCGAGTGGGTGAGAGAAAGGAAATACGGGAAGAGACGAAGACAGATTAACAAAAGGACTATTTTCGTGGCACGTCTCTTGCTTTTCCATCTCACTGTAGTCTCTCTCCTCTTTCTCTTTCTCCCACTCTGCACGTGTGGAGTCTAGCATGGTGCTTGTTTTTAATAAATCAAATGCGGAGGATTAAATTTAGAGGGCTTTTTAATGCGAGGGGCGTGCAATTCGAACCTCGTGATGAAATTTCTCGTGAATGAAGGCGTAAAAGCGATTGACATTTACAGAAGACTTAAAGCACGGTACGGTGACGAGACTCTTAGCCGCAGTAAAACATTTGCACGGTGCACACGGTTTAAAGAATGACGCTGAATGACGATCACGGCTGAGGAGCCCACTGTGAACATTCAGTGGGTGGAATGGCTGATCCTCGAACATTGACAGATATCTTGTCGTCAGCTTGCGAGAGGAGACGGCGTCTGTCCGTGGGAACTGAACACACAATCACTCACCAACACCACTTGCACGTTACAGGAACTCAGCTGGGAGATATTGCCACGCAGTTCTGACCTCGCTCCAAACCATTTCCACATGTTTGAGCCATTTAAGGAGTTCCTGGGAGGCCAGCGTGTCAGACATGAAGCAGGCAGGCCGATCATGTCTGGGATAAGTGCATTATTATATAGAGAAATAAAGCGAGGTTTTACTCTCATAACTATGTTCTGAGCTATTCAGTTATGCCATATAAGGGTTTAATTACATTTGAATATAGACACTGTGCATCCTCAAGCTGAAGGCTATAACATGTGCTGACTCTGAGACTCTGTGAAACCAGACACTTGATTGCATCACAGGGCCGCGGAACAGACTAGAAAGAAAGCGCTGCTATCCACCCTCGCTCAGGAACACCTGTGATTCGCTACTGTTGATGTGATTGACAGCGGAGAGAGATTACACACACCCACAGAGTGTAAACGGCTTACACTTACTTTGATGTAGCATTATCAGGGTTCAAAGTAACGACGGTGAATAATCAACATCTTAACCAATCAGAAAGGAGCGTTCTACAGCGCTGCGGTTTCTTCCTATCTATTTCTATCAGTCAAAATCAAAACTCTGATGTTTTTCCGTCCTCCTCTCCTCGCTAACTTTCTGTCTTTAGCGTTTACACTCCAAGCCAAACGTCTTCGCGGGTGACGCGCGGGTGCGTTTATCGGCCCCCGCTAAAGACTAATCACCGTGATTAACTCAGTAAAAGACTGAAGTCAGAAGGGGTAGCGATGGTAGTTGTAAGTGTGTCGGTGTATCATACACACAGATGGACGCTTTGAGAGTGCAGATGTCCATCGAGGGCCTTTTGTTGGCGTGTATGAAGGCTTGATTTTCAAAAGGAATGGAAAATCTCGCAGCAGCTATTATTCATGAGACCGCTGACATTTTTATTGACTGAATAACAGAATGTTCTCTTTAAATATCTGTTTAGGAAAACACAGCGGGATAGTAAAGCAAACAGTGAAACGAGCCGAAGAACACCTATGTAGAATTCAGTCTTGTATATAAGACCCTGTACGTGCATGTGTGTGTTAGCGTGTGCGTGTGTGTGTGTGTGTGTGTGAGAGAGAGAGCGAGTACTCTTGGCTCATGATATTAATCAGTGCTGTGAATGTTCCTGTTGATGAGTGAGAGTCCACACAGCTGTTGTGGAGTCTGCTGTATGCCCAGCCGTGTGTATGTATGTGTGTGTGTGTGTGTGAGAGTGTGTGTGTGTGTGTGTGTGTGTGTGAGGTGTCAGGCTGTGTGGGCAGATGTCTCATTGCACACATGGGTTTGTCACTGCTGGTTTCGGCCTGTCCAGCTCTGGTGTAATGAAGCAGTATCGGAAATCACTGAGTGCTGTCCAAACTCCAAACACACACACACACACACACACACACACACACACACACTATGCGCGTCTGCGCTAGCACACTGCTCTTAGTCCAGGACACGTTCCTGGTTTTGGTGAGTATTAACATGGAGTGGCACAGGACCGTCATTTCCAGGTCAATGACCGGAAAATAAACGCTTATAGGGAAGTCCTTTACGTGGAAAGGAAACAGTTGAGGTGGTTCGGGCATCTAGTAAGGCTGTCACCAGGACGCCTCCCTAGGGAGGTTGTTCTTGGCATGTCCAGCTGGTAGGAGACCACGGGTCAGACCAAGGACTAGATGGAGAGATTATATCTCCACACTGGCCTGGGAACGCCTCGGGATTCCCCAGTCAGAGTTAGCTGAGGTGGCTGGGGAAAGGGAAGTTTGGGGTTCCCTGCTGGAACTGCTACCCCCGAGACCCGACTTTGGATAAGCGGCTGAAGATGGATGGATGGAAGTCCTGTCGGTGTGTGTCGCCGGGGGAGGCTTCAGACAGGTTTTCTGATACGTCATGTAGAGCTAAAGTTATCATGACTTTTAAGCGTGTAAATGGTACTGCTACTAGAATAATAATTTTCTTTAGAAATTGTTTTACTCAATCATGTTTGTATGTATGCCAAAAAGAAATAAAATTCAGTTCATACCCAGTTCCATCCTGTAGTTGCTGTGATATAAGATGAATAAAACACTTCAGGGCTTCATGTGTAAACATGACCGAGATACAGAATATCATTATCAGTAAAGGATGTTCAGATTGGAATGACTTAAAGTGATCACATACAAATTTTAATCATGATATGGAACTGTGTGATTATTTACTCACATAAGGCTGCATTTTATTACAGGTAAAATTCTGTACACATAGTCTGGAATTTATGTAGAGTTTAATTATTTGTTCAGTTCTTTTCAATATTTTTGAGGTGACAAATAAATATTGGCAAACGTCTTCATAATGCGACCAGTTATTTGCTGTTAGCGTTGATAAAATGTTTGAAGACAAAATGGTACAAATAATAGTTATATATTGCAGTTTAAATCACCATCGCAGTAGGTGTTATGTACATTTTTTTATGAGATTGTAAAACCCTGATTAAAATATTTATGCATTTAAATGAATACAGATTTTAAATGCATTATGTGAAAAAAAAAAAAAAAGTGTGTTATTACTGTGTGCTGGAAATATTGGCATAAAGTTTGATTAGATGATTAAATAATATGATGTGATAAATAATCAGATTTTTACTTTTTGAAAGCAACAGCCGTGATTATGATTTCAGCTCCAGAATTAATTTATTCTTTTTTATTAATTTATTTATTTTCAGTTGGAGGTTATGGATGAGACATAATAGTTACAGTGGCTTAAATCTAAAGGCGATCCAATCTTGAGGCGCAAAAGTGTGTGAAAGCACGTCAGATTCGTTGATTCGTGGTAATCCGTTTCCACCCGCGGGTCCGAACTTAATTACCGGACTTCATTTAGATTCGTATGCAAACAAGAAAAGCGTCAATATCCGACTAATATCTCCTGCAAATATTTACATTTAATTAAACAGACCCCAGTTTTTTTTTTTGTATCGAATGGAAATGAATTGTGTGTGTGTGTGTGTGTGTAGCCTTTGTTTTTCCTCTTTTTTTTTAGTGTGAGCTCGCAGCACAACAAAAGAAACTCGCTGACTTCAAATGAAATTAAAACCTATTTTTTGTCAGAAGTGGTGCGCAGAGAACACGTAACAACGTTGTGTAATTATTGTGCGTCGTTGTGAGACTGTCCGCGTTAGTTTACTTGTGTGACAGCTTTAGTGACTTGTCGGAGAAGTGTGTTCAGTTGTGATGTTTGTAAGGAGTAATCAGATTAAAGCTGTTAGTAAGTGTCTTGATGCTGCTGCTTTGATTTTGCATTATTTCAGTCAGAGTGGAATTTGTACACACACACACACACACACACACACACACACACACACACACACACACACACACACACACACAGAGCGAGTGAGAGAGAGTTTAATTTCCTTTTAATGACACATTTGATGTGCTATTCAACCTACACATACACTCACACCAAAAGCCTCTTTGCCTGCAGTTGTGTTATTTCTTTCCCCTTTCAGGTTGTGTTGTGCTGATATTGTGTTGTTCAGTTAAATGGACAAGTTCCAGTCGCATCGTAACAGTTGCTGAATTTTGTGTTTTCGTTCTGTATTTAAATTTAATGTTATTTTGATGTTGTGTTGTTGACTTGTGTTGTTATTTATATTCTATACCTTGTTTTATTGTTGTTTTATTTCTTTGTGCTCCTAAGGCGGCATATTGTGTGTGAAATGTGTTGTGATGTTCAGTTGCGTTATTATATTTGTGTTGTTTTTTTCTTTGCTGTATTAAGTTGTGGTTTATGATATTGTGTTGCTGATGTGTGTTGTTACTAGTGTGTTTTTTCTGTACTTCTTGGTGAGTTATGTTGTGTTATTTCTTAGTGAGTTGTGTTGTGATATTTCCTGGTGAGTTGTGTTGTGTTATTTCTTAGTGAGTTGTTACAGTATTTCTCGGAGAGTTGTGTTGTGTTATTTCCTGGTGAGTTGTGTTGTGTTACTTCTTGGTGTAAGTTGAGTTTGATATTTTGATATTAGAATAATGAGTTGTGTTTTGTTGCGTTATTGTGTCGTCGAGTTCTATTGTTTTGATATTGTGTTATGTTGTTGAATTGTGGACCGGTGTCTGAGCTCTGCTAAGTTGCGTTGTGTTGTTTTGATATTGTGTTATTCCTTTCCTGTGCTGTTAATTAGTTTAGTTATTGTGTAGTTTTTGTGCTAAAGTTGTTATTTCAATATTGTGTTTCAGAGTTGTGTTTTTTCTTTTGTGTATTGAGTTTGCTATGTGATATTGTGTTAATAATGTGTTGTTGTTTTTTGTCGCATTATAATTTTGCTGGACTGTGATGTTTTTCTTTGTTATATTGAGTTGTGTTATTATTTTGTGGACTTGTTCTTCGCTGTATTCAGTTGTGTTACTTTGTTGTGTTTATTGTGTTGCTGAATTGTGATGTGTTTATCCTTTGCTATATTGCATTGTGTAATATCGCTATTATGTTGCTGAGTTATGTTGTGTTATTTCTTTGGTGTGTGACGTTGTGTTACTGGGGGAAAGGTCAGAGTTAGAGTTAGATGTAACAGTACTTATCAGCTGCGGTAATAATAACGTTCATGTTTTTAACAATAAGAGTGAGACAAGCGTGTGTGTGTGTGTGTGTGTGCGCGCACACAGGCATGCCTCATGCAGTACACCGCTGCCAGTAGTCTTGAACCTGCTGAGTGTTGTGTAAGTCACGCTGTGGACCAAATGTCCCAAATCTGCCACGCTTTAACCCAGAGAGAGGAGCGGGATGGGCAGGGGGGGGGAAACACACAGCCACTGAGACATGGAACACTTACACTAACTTCTCTCTCTGTCTTTTACACCCCCATACACACACACACACACACACACACAGTATCATATATGCATGTGTTGGCTGCGGCATGGTTTAATCCTCCGAGTGTGTGAGACTGATATATTGTGCAGTCCAGGGGTTCTGTCCCTCTGTCAGAGGTTGTGTGTCGCTCAGTGTGTGTGTGTGTGTGTGTGTGTGTGTGTGTGTGTGTGTGCGTGCGCGTGTGTGCACCTCAGTGTGGGTTTAATGCACTGTGTGTGTAGCATGGCTGCGTTGGCTGAGGAGCGTAGATGAGCCGGGCTCTCCTGCTGTGCTGGGATCAGACTGAGAGCGGTGTGTGAGCGGACCGCTGCCTTCTCTCTCATTAACAGCAACCTGCACACACTCGGCATCCGGATGTAACGCAACTCAGCTTCAGGGTAACACAACGCAATAACATGACACAGTATATATTACAATAAAGTAAGGCAACAAAACTCAGCAACATAAAACCACAACACAATATACCGTAGCAGTGGTACAGTATATAACACAAGTCAGCATCATTGTAGCACAAAACAACACAATACACTAGATGGTCTACACGTCTGTGTATCGTGTTTGACAAACAAATGCCAACCCAAGCCTCAAACCCAGTCAGTTCATCATCGGCAACAAGAAACATATGTCACGCACGCGTTCCAATACTTTTGATCACCCCCAAAAAGGGTGGGTTTGAACAAAAGCTGGAATTCTGATCTATTATTTATAGTCATCTTTTGATCTCAAACCTAAATGTCTTCAGTTTATAGCAAAAAGAAAAGGATTGGCCTTGATTCCACAATACGTTTGGAGAGAATTGTAATTGTACAGCGTCGATATCGAGTTAACAAAGGATTAATACATTTTTATTGTGTAGTCTCATAAAACAGGGGGCGTTCAAGCCAAACCGGGACTTTTGTTTGCGCAGAATAACTGAACACGGTTAGGAGCGTAAAAACTCTACTCCACTTATCCCAGTGTTTCACTCGTGCTTAGATACCATCAAGGTAGAAATTGTTCTCAGTACACTGGAGCCCTGATCGGACTGCCTGCTTTTACAGAAGGAAAAATTACTCTGTATCATAATGTATTGTTTTAATTCAGTTTATTTGGGACATTGAATTAAAATAGGCAGCATGGTTGCACTGTTGCACCTGCAGGGCCCAGGTTCGATTCCCAGCCAGGTTCAATTCCTGTCTCTGTGTGCATGGTTGCATGTTCTCCGCCTGCTTAGTGGGTTTCCTCCAGGTTCTCGAGTTTCCTCCCACAGTCCAAAGACATGCAGATTAGACTCATTGGTGTTTTTCAAATTAGCTGTAGTGTGAGAATGAGTGGATTGGAACCCTGTCCAGGATGTAAGTCTCCTGGGATAGGCTCCAGGCCGCCGTGACCCTGAATACAGGATAAAGCGGTATAGACGAGCAAGTGAGTGGATTAAAATGTACTAATGAAAGTACCAGGTTTTCTTACAATGCCCTTTCTCTAGTTTAACTTCTTATCGTGAGCTTGTTCTACAGCGAGGGGGAAAAAAATGAATAAAATGATCATTTTTAAAACTACTGTATAACAGTCTTCAGAATGGATTATTATGAAGCTGAAGAACTAGACCTGAGTTAGAGTTCAGTCATAACATTATTTTGCAGGTAGGAGCATGATTTGATGAATCAATCCACAGTGATTTTAATAATCTGAATATTTAGTCCGGAATATTTAAATAATATTTGAACACGTAACCTGACTCCGAGGCGGCACGGTGGTGTAGTGGTTAGCGCTGTCGCCTTGCACCTCCAGGGTCCTGGTTCGATTCCCGTCTCTGTGTGCATGGAGTTTGCATGTTCTCCCCGTGTTTGGTGGGTTTCCTCCGGGTACTCCGG